>APFE031244656.1:0-10842 GCA_000404065.3 Pinus taeda | reverse complement strand
TATTGTGTTTCTGATCTGGTGTCGTTGAGGCAACACATCTTCCTTTGAGGATATCTATGAAATAAAATACTCCATTTACTTGCCCTTGATTTGATTATGTTCCTTTGGGAATACTAGATCTGGACACTACCCTTGTGCCCTTTGAATTTATTGGTCGAGGTGATCCTCCCCGATCCTCAAGTTTAATATGATGGTGGATAACATGAGGATGTTATAATCTTGTAACAACATAACTTCTTGCATCGATTTTTATCTGCAGATTAGACTTTGTACGAGTAGTGGGATACCCAGAGTGTTCTTGATATTGTGCTTTAATTGTTTGACATCATTTGTGGGCCGAACCCAAAATAATATTGATTTTCCATTTGGGGATTTGACAAAAATTTGGAAGGCTACCAGATCGGTTGCCCATACTTGACAGTCACATGAATCTTTAGTAGAATCAATGGATAAGTGTGGATCTGCATAGAGTGATATGGATTTCTATGGCAGTATTGACTTCATAACTGATGGCCAAACCACCAAACCCACCCACTTTGATCGAGGAAAATTCTGATCTGGCAAAAAATGAAGGAAACTTTTCACATCCAATGCTACTCCTCCATTTTGACAAGCTAATGTGCTCAGGGGATTGAGAATATCCATATTCGGGACCGCTAACAATGGATCTATGAAATGAATTTTTTGAGGTCGAATATTCACTTATGTAGCCAATATTTTTCCTTCAGATCTGATCAATATTTCTCTAGTGACTAAGAGCAGACAATTATAAGATTTCTGCTCCAGAGTCGCCTTAATCCTACATAGGTCCATTCCCGACTCACAAATGTGATGCCCTTCACTTCCTTCTATTCCATCATGTACGTACGGGCTGGCAAGGTACTCTGCATCGATCATTTGGTGAACAATACTACTAACAACATCGTTTGTTACTCTCCATGCCTGAACATGAGACTAGAACTAAAATTAACTCCATTCAAAAATTCCATTATCGGACCCGCGAGCAGTGAGATCGTGCCCTAGCGATGACTCAGAAGGTGCATTTGATGTTTGAAGAAACCCGACTGCATAAGGAAAGAAAAAGGACTAAGAAACCATAGCCATCACACCGAGATTGTCCTCTTGACACAATTCCCCTATCAATCTTTAATTTGATATTTGAATTAACATATTCTTATCTTAAATTTTACTCAATTTTTTTATTTTACAATACAAAATGGGTAGAGTTTATAATTTGTTAAGTCTATTTAGTATAAAATCAAAATTTCAAAAATATTTTTATTCAATAAATTTTAGAGATATAAATGACCATGACAATACCACAAGTAACAATGACTAAAGATTTTCCTTGTAAGAATCATCACCAATTTTTGTATGTTTGAAAATCACAAGTTTTCATGATTGTTTTTTATCAATATATACTTTTCAACAATACAAATAATCACAACGTCACACATGACTAGGAGCATGAATATTTTTTTAACCACAATCATTAAATGTAAAATTAAAAATATATCAAACAAAATAAACATAAAATTTAAAAATTAAGTTACAGACTGATGTTTTGTGATGATATAATTTTAAATGTATGTGGTTTTATTTTATGCTATGTATTTGTTTGTTATGCCTTTGCTTGTGTGTGGTTGTTTGTTTGAGTATAATATTTTTACACACATGTAATATCGTATACAATAATTAATTTTAGAATGAGTAGAATTTGTATATTAACATGCTAATCTTTAAATTGTTGTTTAATTTAATAAAATCTTATTTTTTCAACATCATCAATGAATTTGAATTTTTGTAAGTGCCCACTATTCAATGCAACAAAATTACTCTTTATTAATTGTTTTTTAATTTAATATGATTTTTATAATTAGCTACCATGTTGCATGTTTTGTGATGATAGGATTTTAAATGTTTGTTTGTTTTTATTTTATGAAATGTATGTGTTTGTTTGTTTATGCCGTTTTGGGTGTATCAATTTTAGAACACAAGAAATGCTTTCATTAGAATATCCTGTATGGAACTATCATTGCCCAAATTTGTCTATTTACGATGATACAAAATCCACCTCTACGATGATTTTGCACAGACAAAATATAATATGCAAGAATTACAATCCCAATTAAGTGAATGTGTAATAGACTATATATGTTTATATTAGCATTTAGTTTAAAAAAAATTCATCTATTTTTGCAAATGACCATAACATCATGAATGGCTATGGAATTTTTGTAAGTATCGCTATTCAATGCATATTTGAGAAGCATTTTTAATCAATATATTTATAATTAGTTACAAATCCATGTTTTGTGATGGTATAATTTTAGATGTTTGTGTTTTTATTTTATGTAATGTATTGGTTTTTTAATTTGTATTTGTATGTATACAAATTCTCGAACACAATTTTTTTTTTATTAGAATCACTTGATAGAAATAACTTATATGATGATTTTAAGCATCCATAGTATCCAATGCAACAACTACACTTTAAATGAATTGAATGCTTGCATAACTTATCTATGCTCAATTTAATAAAAGTTCACTTATTTTGGTAAATGACCAGGACATCATGAATGAAAGTGTATCTTCTTTTGTAACCACCATTATTCAATGTGAGTATTTTAAAATCACAATAATTTTTAATGAATATTCTTATAATTAATTACAATTTTATGTTTTATTTCAAATTTTTGTGACTAGTTTATTTTGTGTATATTTTTGTGTTTGTGCATATATAATGGTTTTACCCATAAATAAACATAGTATATAAAAATTACACTTTAAACGAGTTGAATTTGAATTTTAACTTATTTTATGTGCAAAATTATGTGCGAATTGATATTCAATTTAATAACATCCCATTTATTTCTACAAATGATCATAACATCTATTAATTAAAATATATTTCAATAATAAAAATAACTATAATATCATAAATGATTATGATGATAAACTTTTTGCAAGCACATCTACTCAATAGATTTCAAAAAATACACCACAAAACAGTTATCATAATTTGGAAGAAATTATGTACTTTAGAGATTAATTAGCTAGAAATTGATGCATTATAACGATAGAATTTTAAAATGTTTTTTTTATTTTTTAGTATGGGTTTATTTGTTGTGTTATTTTTTGCCTTTTTCTATCATGATTTTACACATACATAATATCATAATATTAGAAGAAAACCAGGAAAAAGTTAAATATTTTATTTTAAGTCACTTATGTTCAACTTAATTTGTTTACAAATATTTTAATCAAAATATATTTCAAAAATAAAAATCTAGAGTTGAATTCTATCCTTTGATTTATATTTCGTTTAAGTTAATAAATTAATTTTCAAATAAAACATACAATTCATTTAAAAAATATACAACTTCCTTTTTAAACATGCTAAACATGTCTTTTTCAAGGTGCTTATGTTTCCTCTAATTGCAAAAGTGAATTGTAATAAGCCTTGGTAAATTTATATTATGACCTTTTTAATTGAATATTTAATTGCCCCTAACAAGTCAAAGTTGGTCAAGTGATGTGACATATGACAGTGTAAATATTTATTTTTATTAATATAAAAAAAATTGGCTTTTTGTGTTATAATTCTTGAAAAATGATTAAAGGCTTACATGTGATATTATACTTCTAATTCACATGGAAGGAGTTATGCCCAAGAAGAGGCAAGATAAAAATTAAACAAAAATGTTCTTTTTGCTAGAGTTGAATTGTTCGTTTTGCAGACTACCAAGAAAAGACATGACTGAAAATAAAAATGTCATGGGTAAAACTCACTTAAACGGATTGTTGGAGATAAAATGGGTTTTATAAAAGATAAGCATATATTGGGAAAGAATGATTTTACTCATACCAAAAAAGTAGCAAGATTATGCTAAGGGTCAAGGAAATGTCAATTGGGAAATGACTACTATTTGTTCTCCTGGGAAGTAGGAGATAGAGCTTTGGGGGAGTAAATTGGAAACATCGTTCTTGGTTAGAGGAATCAAATACACTTTAACTTATTTCCAACAAGAAAATGTTAGATAATTATATTCTAAAAAATAATACACTTGAATGTTTTCAAAGATGCAAAAGGATATTATATAATCAATTAAAGAATCTTGTTTCGATGGATAAATATATAAACATCCACAGTAACCCTTATTCACCTACAAAAGTATAGTCTGTTGTAAGCTACTACAAAAAAGAACTATTGGAGGTACTAAAAATAAATTTATACATAGTTTGACTTGTAGAAAAATAAATGTATACCTAGTTTAGCTTGCTATAGATCAAAGGACTGAAATCATGTCAATTGGCCATGGAACAAGCAGCCTTGGATAAAGTATTACTAGGGCATAAAGGACAACCTTTAAAAACTCCCATGGCAAGTGTTCAACACACCCCTTGCCTAATTTTCATATTCTCTTCTTCAAAGAAAATGGTAGTAATAGTAAATTATATAAAACCATTATGTAGAAACAAAATATATAGAGTTGACATGAATATTTAATGTGTCTTCATAGAATATAAATAGAACAAATATCATAGTATTGTAAAACTTTGATGGAATGACTTCATTACACATAGTAACAAGTAAATAGATTGTATAAATTGTTCTTATGAATAAAAACAAATATTTACATTGTTGGGGCTATAAGACAATCAAAACCATTTTCTCATAATTAAATATTCTCACTAACAAAGAGAGGGTAAATCACTTTAATTGAAATCGATATACATGCACTGTTTTGAGTGTCAGGCCTTTTGGGAAAAGCCCTGGCTACTTTTGGGTTTTCTTTACACTCAAACAACGTCAAATTTCCTTGTAGCCAACATGAAGTGAAAATCAGAATCGACATTGAAACCCTCTAAAGAGGAAGTGTTTGATAAGCACTTGAAGGCCAAAGAGTAGACAAAAAAAACTTGCATAAATTTTGACCCCAAAACAATGTCACAAGATAACCCAAGTTAGTTGTAGACTAACCTAGACACAGAAGAAAGGAATTCCTTAGTTTGGATTGGAATCACAATAAATTAATCAATCAAAGAACATTATAGAGTGTTTTAAGATAAGTAGAGTCTAACATTAGTAATATAGATGACATCCTTCAATCTGATACTTTGTTGTAGATGGAATAACATTAGTATTGTAAGTATATGCTTGTATAAAGAAAAATTATACCGAGATGAGAATCAAGTTACAATATAATTATAGAGTTAAAATACTCAAAATCTTGTATAATATTGGAAGGAACTCCATGTATGAAGGGTAGTTCATTTCGAAATCATTGAGAAAAATAGAAACCATGTTGAAATCCTTCGAGGAAACCATAACCAACGTATGATACATTGCAACCAAAAAGTTAGAAGTAAATAATTACAATAATATACCCAATATGAAAAAATGGCTATACTATAACAAACATAAGTGAATGTAGAGGGACAAAAGACCTTGTGATGGCTTACTTAAGGATTTCATCCATACCACATTTTACAAGGAGTCTTTTTCTAAGAGCGTGAGATGGACATAACGTTTTCACATAAATTTCAAATAGAACCACATCATCCCAAAACATCAATGTTCTATTTTTGAAAATCCTCATTGAGTAAACTATATTGAATGTAGTAATGCTCATTTTTTTAACTACATAGTTTTGTTGAGAATTGTATGCAACTATGCTCTGATGTTGAATGCTATGTTTGCAGAGATATTTTTCATATTCATTACAGTACATTATCTTCCATTAACAGTATGAAGAGAGCCAATATGTGATTATGCTTCATATCCAATCCATACATGAAAATCCTTAAAAGTTTTGAAAGCTTGAGATTTACTTTTCAATAAGTGCAACCAACACATTCCAATGTAATCATAAACAAAATTCTTCGTACATTTATTTTCATTAGCATAATGAAAATTCATAGGAGCACACAAATTAAAATATATATGTCCAACCTTTCTACATGAATAAATGGGCCTTTCTAGTGAATTGGAATAAGGAACAATATATTTCTTAGATTGCTAGTGAATGTGAACAAGGAGAAAATTATCTCTACAATAATAGGAGATAAAGAATAAGTTAGAAATGATTATGCGTAGCTATAGACCCATCCAAATAAAGAAGTGGTAAATCCCACATATATTTAGTAGGGTATTCAATTAACATATTTAATGCTTAAAGTAGTTAGGTATAACAAAATAAATATGTTGAGTTCTCATTCTGTGTGAATTAAATCACCCTTGAAGAGGAAAGGGCAAGATTAAGTAGAGCGGAAAATGAGATAATATTTACGGATAGTCTAGAGATATTGGTATAATAAACAATGTTCCAATGTAAATAAGCTCGATAAGTTTCCACGTAGTAGAGAATTTTTTGGGGCATAATATTTAGAGTGGGTTAATATTCCATGTTTTTTCAAAATAAAGAATAAAAAGTACTTGTTGATTTTGACATTTATTTATTTTCTCAAAGTTTATACTTTAAAATTATTTTAACTTGAAAATCATTAGAGCTCTCAATAGTTTTACGAAAATATCATTAAAAATTTTACATTATGCATCTTAGGGAGTACTAATGTTAGGCAACGTTTATAAGCTTTAAAATAAATTTCCATCATTGAAATTTTTGCTACTATATGGGACCCTTTCAGAAGAAAGAAAAAACATGGCATTGTTGTGGAAATATATATGAAAGAATTAAGTAAGTATAAGAGAAGAATAACATGAGACATTTTTTAATAAAACTATTATATTTGGAATAACTAACAAGGAATAAAGTTGTAGGTCATTTAATGTTTGCATGTTGCAAGGATTTTTGACATAGTACGGACGAAAATCCTTAATTTGAAGGGTGTGTACATTTCATGAGATTTTCTCTTTCAAATGATGAAATATAATTTAGGATGCATAAATGTAATTATATTGCACTTTAGTGAAAGAAACAATGAATTCTTATTTTATTTAGTTAAAGTTTTTTATGCATGTCCAAGTTTGTTTCACCTTCATGGTTTCTTTTGATCACAAGGAGAACTAAGGAATTTGTACATATATAATAAAAATATGAACATTTTTAGTACAAGAGTTGCAATAGGAGGTGATGTAGGTGTTATCTATCCTAAAGAATGTGTACTATTGAACAATTATCTCCTTCTTAACGAAAAGTATTACCTTTCCCATTGAGTGTATATCTATTTTATTAGATTTCATATATTTTAATGTTTTTCCTAAAATATATTTATTAACTAGTCAATAACCATCAAAAATATATTTTTATATTTTAATACACTCTCTTCCAAATCATGTGGAAGGTTAAATAATGAAGCTAGAGAAACATTAATATGTGTAGAGTGATTTCAATATATTTTGATTTGTATCTTTTAAATTCGATTCCTAAAGAAAGAAATGGGAACGCATTCAAGATTTCCATAATTTTAATAGAAAAGTATTTCATAGGGACTCTAAATATCAATGATAAGTTAGCGAAAAGCCATTGCATTGAAACTCAACAATGCCTTAATTTTCAATTACAAAAGCCTCAAATTTAACTTAGGAATTTATTATAACCAAAAAGAAAACAAAATATTTAAAAAAATATATTACAAATATTATATATAGAGATATATATTATTTGAATATATTAATATATTAACTATATAATGTATATTAATATAAATATGAGCGAATAAAAAAAAATTGAATACATAATTTACAAATCTCAAATACATATAAATAAATTTGTGAAAACATATTTATGATTCCTTAATTTTGTTATGTTGATAGTGTGTATACCTTATAATAGGATTTCTATAATTTTAATTTAATTATCAAAGATCAATAGGTTGATGCTAGAGATTCATTAATCAATAATTAATGATTTTAATATTAGTCATTAACAAGGTTGAGATTGATTTAAAATGTAGTTATGATCTCTATTCCTTCTCAATTTAATTGAAAAAATTGCTTGAAAATTAATTTAAAATATACTATATATAGAATATTCTCAGTTTATAAAATTATTTTATTGTTTTGTTATAAACTTATTGAGACCATATAATTAAATGGATGAAAAAATTTGCTATAGCCATCAAATTATTGATAAGAATCAAAACATTAAAACCCATTATACATATTGCGTTAACCAAGATTTAAAAAATTCATAAAAGTTACTAAACTATATTATTATTTATTATTATTATTATTATTTATTAATTTTTATTTTTTAATCAATGGAAAATTATTATTTTTATTGGAGTTATATATATAGAAAAATATGTTTTATTCCCATGTAGGTTTCACCTCACTATTATTATGGAAATCCTTTAATTGGAAACATTCTTTTTAACCATTCCATGGCTTTAGAAATACCACATTCCCAATATGATGTGTTGCTATGTGATTTTCTTAAATTAATTAATTTGAGATAATTTAATTAATATAGTATACCTAATTTTGACAGAAATTTTATCATTGATATGTCAATATTACCATGAATATTCCAACATATTCCATACCGTTCAAATATCTACGATCAACATAATAATTAAATTATAACTATGGAAGATCTATTCTTACTATGAGCATAATTATAGGAATATCTATTTTGTAATTTATTTCCAATTTAAGTTAAAAGAAAAAATTAACATTAAATTAAGACAAACTAGGGAAGCCATATAAATGAAATGGATCTAACTGCAAATAAAATTCAATCCATGATAACCATCAAAATGGGTACCCTATGATTCCTATCACATTTCATAGATTAAAAAAACAACAGAAATTATCTAAGGTATAACTTTATTACAAATTATATTGTGGTTATGTATAAAAATAAATAAAATTGCATGCATTTTTCAACAACAACAAGAAATCTTAGCTTAAAATTTTAGCGGTGAAATACGTCAATATTACTACGAATGCTCCAACATATTCCATGGGCTTTAAATATCTTCCATCAACCTAATAATTAACCTATAACTATGGAGATTAGCATAATTATAGGCATATATAAGGTTTTACCGTCTTATGTACTAATGGTTGGACTATAAAAGGTGGATCACTAATTCTTATTGGAATGTTTATATTATGTTGTTCTATTTCCTAGTTGTAACATTCCAACCAAATATCCATTTTGTGTTGTTCTCTTTATAGATGAATATTGTTAATATCCAACTTAATATGTCATCAAACCTAGAATGCTTGGATAAAAAATTGTCTACTTGGATCTGGTTTTTTTTCTCCTGTTGCGTTCAGTCGACTATCCTTGGTCCTCTACCTATGATGAGCTTCCTTCTATGTTGAGTTTTTCTAGAGACGATTGTTTATGTTCCTGAACTACCGTCATTTTGTATAGTAATCTTTCAATGCATACATATTTTCCATGTCCAAGAAATTGCAAGACATCAGGCCCAATAGATTATTCTAGAAATTGTTCTAATTTTCTAGGCTTCTTTTATTTTCTACCCTTTATAGGGTATCCTCAATTTTTTTTTATGTAACTAAGTGTAGATTCTATTGTTGTTGTGGGTCTTCTAGTTGAATACCTAGAAATATTTCATTCCCCTTTATTGATATGATTACTTCCCTGTTGTTTTTCAACTCCGTGAGTCTTTTCTTGCAATATTCTTATGAGATTATGTCACAGGTACTACTTAGAGGTCAAATTTAAATGGTTGTGTATAATTTTTCTTCCCTTTCTTCTTCTAGTTCAGCATCTGGAAGGAGTAAAAATATATCACCTTGTTCTTCTCGAGCTTGTGGTGGAATTAGCAATATTATGTTAGATTATTAACTGGTCATATATATATTTGGTCAATTGTAGGTTGATACAAAATCTCTTCTTGGTATACATCTAAAGAGTCAACATATCGAACTTAGATTATTTATAGGGGTAATTCAATGTGTGATGATGGAGGAAACTTTTTTTGTATGTGGTGAGGTACTCTCTATCTATTGGAAGATTTTTAAAGTTTTCCAGAGGGCTAACTAGTGAATCTTGTTTCATGTCTAGCCAAATTAGGAAAGATGGGAACCAAATGGACTTATTAGAATTTTTACATCCATACCAGTTCATATTCAGCATGTCACCAATGTTTTCCTAGTTGTATATTTTTCCCGCCGTGATCATTTGCCCAATTTATTGTAGAATAATGAGCTTAATGCTGGAGACTCTCCCTACTCATGCAAAATGACTCCCCCTCGTAAAGAAATATTTAGAAATAAGAAAAGAATAATTGAGATATCAAAAAATTGATTTCATAATACTTATATTTAACATAGTAATATAAACACAATTTAGAAAATTAGAATTTTAATAATTTGGAAATACATATAACTAAATATAGAAAAAAAATATCTATAATTGAATAATATTAATTGATGGAAGGAATAATAGTTGAAATGAACTTCGGACACCAACATTAAGACCTTAAATGATCTACAAAATATACACTCATTGTATCATCTAATGGGTGAAATGTGAGTACTCGTCAAGATCTTATCATCTAATGGGTGAAATGTGAGTACTCGTCAAGATCATTACCATACGTTGACTCTTCAAAAGTGCGTTTTGGGTCAATATTGATAATCGAAACCATTACTATGTGTTGGTTCAAAAAAGTAATTTTTGGGTCAATATCGATGATCAAAATATCAGCTCCAAAATACACAACAATTATTATATTCCTTTCTTATGGAATTTAATTTGGAGTTACACTTCATTCAACTTAATGAGTGTTATGCCACATTAAGTACATGAAATTTATAGCTTTAATGTTATAGTTAATGTGTTAGATATTAATACTAATGTGTGTTGTAAAATTTCAAGAATTACAATGTCATGATCA
>APFE031244655.1:2535-38162 GCA_000404065.3 Pinus taeda | reverse complement strand
CAAAGTATGATATTTAAAGTTCAAATCTCTACAGCTCAAACCAACAAAATTAAAAAAACAAATGAGGAAGATGTATAGATTCCTTATATATTTACTGTAAGGTTGAAGTTGATATATGACATTACAAAAAAACTTAATAATAAAATAACTATATATTAATTATAAATAAAATATTTGATATCCACATTCAAAAAAAATTGATATTAACATTTTTCTATTTGTGAAATAATTAATAGTAAAAATTTTCTTATTTGACAATTTTTATATCCTATTGTGACAAAGATAAAGATTTAGATTTGTAATGTAATTGTAATTCTTTTATATTCAATCCAAGTTAAGATTTAGATTTGTAATTGTAATTTTGTAATTTCTTATATTCATATCGTATTGATATATGACAATTTAAAAAAATATTAATAATAAAAATATTTAAATGTCAAACTTTATACTATATATTTTAAAGAAGTGAAAATAAATTTTTTTCCTAATTAAAACATTTCAATTAAATTAGGTAAGTTTTATTATATCTATATATAACCTAACATAAATATGCTTTAATTTTTAAAATTTATCAGTCCAATTAAATAAATTATTTTAAATAAAAAATATTAATAAAAATATTAAAAAATGATATATAATATTATAAATCACTTGATCATCCAAGAATTGTTCATTTGTGTAAAGTAAAGGAGGTTGCCCCCTGAATCATTATATAGAACCTAAAAGAAAGGAAGCAGGGAGCACTGAGCGATGGCGACGGTTTACGCGAGGGTTTATGCGGCCGAGCTCTGCGATGGCGCTGGCTCATGCAACAATGGAGGATGCGGAAGGGGCAATCGTAGTCCCGGCAAAAGGAATGGAGGAGCTATGAAATTTTTTGCAAGACAAAACTCAGATCTGCAGCTTTCTGACGCAGATCAAGCAAACCAATGGTCCAAAAAACCGTCGTCGAGCTCTGTTCAGGCACCAGTTCCCTTGATCCGAGGGTTGGTTCATAGATCCAGCCTAAGGCACTCTCCTACAGTCCGATTGACAGATCGACCTCTGCTATGGTCAGATCTGGAAGTTTTTTTTCAGGGAAATCGAGATCTTGGAGCTGCAGACAGTGCAGTCTATGGGATCGATGCCGCTGCCCTGAAAATGGAATTCTGAATCCAAAAACAAGCCAACAATTGGATGGATCTGCGTAATAGGAGGCCAGATCTGGGAACGGATCATCAGATGGGGCCAAACTTTGTAGTTTCGGGGTGGATCTACCAGATTTGGCCAGATCTAGGCAGAAGCAAAACGAATTTTCGCCAGATCCAGAATACAAACCCGAAAAATGGGATCTGAGCAAGGCAGACACAGCGGATCTGAAACAAATCTTCATCAGATCAACAGAAGGCAGACATGTTTGTGTGCAGATCTGGGAATGGATGAGTGTCTTGGAGCTAAAAAAAGAGATCCAAGACAAACTGGGAATTCCAGTTGCATTTCAAATTCTAATATTTTCTGGGATATGTTTGCAGGACCAACAAACTCTCCTGCATTACAAGGTTGCAAAGGACTCAACTATTATTCTCAATCACCGATTGCGAGGTGGAGCCAAAGGATCTACCTCAAAACCTACAGGCACCTATCGCGATGCAGCCAAAGGGAAAGAACATCCAAAGGGGGAAGAATCCATTGATGTTAATATGCCTCCAGGGCAGTATATCGTGGATCAAATGCCAGAGAGTCCCTCCATCTTGCTAGATACTCCAGAGGTAAAATGCATATACTCAAATCTACAAAAAAAAGCTGTTATTTGTAGATTTAACAGTTTCTGGCCTAGAACAGATGCTCTGTACCAATGGATTCACACGGTCTGGACAAAAAACTGCCAGATCCACCTATGCTCGAAGGGTTTCTTCATAGTTATCTTTCTCGAAGAAGGAGGAAAGGAAAAAATTCTCAATGAAGGACCATGGTTTTGGGGCAGTGCGGGATTTTTTGTTACCCCATGGTTCCCGGAGTTTGACGCCAATACTATGGTAGTATCAAGGATGCCAGTATGGGTAAGGTTGCATAATCTTCCGATACATTTTTGGCACTTCAAGACCTTATCAGCCATAGGGAATACCCTTGGAAGAATGTTAAAGATTGATTCTGAGAGACATTTAAAAGGAATCTTTACTTTTGCCAGGATATGTGTCGAGATAGATCTTAGCCAAGGATTACCGGAAAACATCATTCTAAATTTTAACAATTCTCAGTGGAAACAACTGTTGGACTATGAGAATACAGCATTCAGATGCAGGGGATGTCAACAAACAGGTCATCTGTTCAACGCATGCAAAAGCCCCAACAAGAGCAAGCCACAACAAAGGAAGCCCAAAGGATGGCAGAACATTGATGATGTCATAAAGAAGAGAGCCGCGGGAAAGAAAGCCCCTTTGGTAATAGAAGACGAAGGAACAGAAGCAGAAGAGGATGATACCACCATAGAGGAATTTGAAATAGAGAACCAGAAGGAACAAATAGCAGACAACAAGGCTTCACAGCCCCACTCAAATCAGGCAGAGACCCAGCAAAATCAGGCAAAGATGACAAGCGTGGATCAAAGCATGGGAGGCATCAAACGGCATCATCTCTCAGACACTTCAGACTCAGACAAAGAAACTGGGACGCCGAATGAAACAACACAGATAGTCATTGCCTCGATCGAGCCCACTCAAGGAGAGTGGCGCAAGGTCGAAAAGAAAAAGGGGAGAAAATTTTGAAGATTTTGAATTCAGGTTTTCACCCCTTTTTTCTTTCTCTCTTCTCTTTTCTTCTCTTTTTCTTTGTGCACGTTAGTCCTCTAACGTTGCGTGGGGTGCGAAAGCACTCGAGCCCATGTGGCTTTTTACAGAATGCTTCATTGCATCTGCTAGTGTAACTTTTCATTAATTTTTTAATAAAAGGTTACCGTTTTTTTCCTCGGAAAAAAAAAAAAAAAAATAAAAATAAAAATAAAATAAAAAAAAAAATATAAATAAATATAAATAAATAAAAAATAAATAAATAAATATTATAAATCACTTTTAAACCAAACTCAACCGATCATCAAAACCTCAACATAACACATTGATAACAGAGACATTGCTCTTGTAGAAATACCACCTCACTATCAAACACAACCATACCTTAAACATAATTTCCTTGCATCTAAAAACCCATATAAATAAATATATGGAACATAATTTCCATGTATTTAGAATTTCTACATCTAGAAAGCCACATAAGAAAATATTTATCTCATTCCCCCATAAAACATTGCTACAAAAGTACTATTGTCCCATAAATTACAAACCATGCCTTGTACCTTTTGTTTTGACCGATGACATGTTTTAATGTCGGAATCATACTCTAAAAAAAATCCATAAATTAGTCGGGAAAATAATGGAAATTCCTACAAGATTATCACAAAATTTGGTAGAAATTTTTTAAAATCTAGTTTACAGTTGTCAAGCTTCAGGATTTTGGGTACTCCATGGTTCTTGATGGTGTTGAATCAATTTCCACCATCAAAAAAATGATTCAAACACTCCAACATTCTGATCTTTTGAAGAAAAAAAGTTACAGGATTCAGGCAAAAAAATGTACCATCCTCGCGAATTTGTGGCATCAGTAGACAACGCCAATGTTGGAAGATGACATGCCAATGTTGGAAGCAACCATGCTTCTTCTGGGATTGCATAGTGATTGATGGATGCACTTTGGATTGCACGTAATCTAAAAATGGAGTGAATTGGCCCTGAAAACAATAGATTTTCTGACATGATTTTGGTAAAATTCAGCAAAAAAAATATGGAAATCCTAGATACAGCTACTAAACTTCATGATTTTGGGTGTACCCATTTCAACATCAAAAATAAAGATTTAAAAATAAGATTCAAACACTCCTACCATCATATTTTTTAGGAAAAAAAAATAGATGAAGTGGTCAATTTACAACGTTGCATAGACTAGGAGGCAAAATGTGGCATTAAATCAAAAAATTTGATAACAAATAAAACTGAGTTTTTTTGTAGCTAATTCTTCATAATCTCGTATTAATTTAATCAATCTGCCTTAAGTAACTATTTATGTTGGATGACATTGTATTTATATCACATCAGTGTTTGTTATCCACTCACAATTTGATTGTGCATCAAAGCATAACATGTACTCGAAGTGTTGCCAATGGCCATTTCTGACAATTACACAGTACATGTCTATAATTTGTCTCCCAAAGTAGCGATCAAGGAAGTTCGGCATTTTTTCTCATGTTGTGGCATAGTAAAGAACGTAAAATTACAGAGGTGGGTGTTGTATTTCTGGTCTGACTTTAAAAGTGTTTATTTCTAATTTCAATAATTACCTATTTTGTATAATAGTTGTCAACTTGGGTTGGGTTTTATCAGAGTTGCAGAGCATTGTGCTATTAAGAATTTGTTGAGTAATACCTATTTTGTACCATAGTTGACAACTCAGGTTTTATCGGAGCACCGCTATTAAGAATTTGTTGAGTTATAGAGTGTAGTCATAGAATTTGTTAAGGGGGAAACCTCCTTTACATTACACAAATGAACAATTCTTCGATGATACAAATGACAAAACCTCCTTTCTATATATAGGAGTCCAAAGGGTCACAATATAACCAAAGATGACCTAACAATAATAATATAAGGGCATAGAAATAACAATAGTGGGCTTCTATGGGGCACAATAATAGCAATATGGGGACAATAGGGGCACAATAATAACAATAAGGGATACAATGACAATAGTAATGGGGAAATCACTAGTATTATAGGGACCTAACATGCCCCTCTCCTTCAAAAAAATGTTGTCCTCAACACTTGAGTAGTTCTAGATGCTTCTATATAAAATTCTCACCCTCCCATTTGGAATCTTCAACGAGTAATTTCTTCCACTTTATGAGATACTCTGAAATTGATCCATTTCGTAGCTGTCGAGTTCTTGTTTCTTTGACTACTTCAGGTTCCAATATGATGTTTCCTTCCTCATCAAGTTCTAGCAATATTGTTTGAATTGAGAGCTTATCACCTATAACCTTCTTTAAGCATGACACATGGAAAACTGGGTGCACTCGGGAAGCTACAGGAAGCTCTAATTTGTATGCCATAGTACCTATCTTTTGCAACAACCTTGTACGGACCATAATACTTTGGTGATCATTTATTATATTTCTTAGCTTGCTTGAGGGTATTTGCTTATATGGTTGTAGCTGTAGGAATACCCAATCACCTACATCAAAACTTCTTTCACTGCGATGTTGATCTACCTATTGTTTCATTCTATTATGCGCCAAGGTAAGGTTATCCTTTAAGAGTTGGAGAACTAGTTGTTGATGCTCGATGTGATCTTCCACTGCTTGAACCTTAGAATTTTCTCTTAAATATGATGTGATGGATGGTGGATGATATCCATAAAGTTCCATAAATGGGGTAATTTTTGTTGCAGTATGGAAGGAAGTGTTATACCACCATTCAGCATAACTAAAAGAAATCTTAACCCTTGATCTTTGGGGGCAACCATTCTAGGGTTTCGCTGCTCCAAACAGGTCATTGTGGCATTTTTGCTATACATTTTTCGCTACGATGTTTCAGAAGCTAAAAAAAAAACCATTTGACAAACAATCGGCCTAAACCTAGGGTTTGAATTTAGATATTTTCACGCTAAATTTTCGGATCTATGATCTGAGGAAGTTAGGGTTTTTACAAGCTCCAGAATTTCATCTCAAACATGCCATCGTGGAAGTTTTGCTATAATTTTCTTTCTACATAGGATCAAACTCTGAAATTAAAACCCATTTGAGCAAAAATTTTGGTGATGCTCAGGTCTGAATTTCAGATCTTGTCTCACTATATTTTAGGAGACATAATTTGAGGAAGTTAGGGTTTTTTCAGACTTCCAAATTACATTCTAAACAGGTGACCTTGGGAAAAGCATCATAAATTTCTCTATAAGCATCAGATTGAAATTTCGTCAGAAGCTACAAGAAGAGGACGGACTGTACTTTTCTTTGTATTGTTTTTAGGTCCGAAGGTCGAAACAGTAACACATGGCACTTCGTACAAGTTCACTCTACTGAACAAGTATATAAGCAGGTCATCTTGGGAGGTGGGGCATAACACTTTCTTGAAGAATCCAATTTCGATCAGACTAGTGGCATTAGAAAGAGGGAACAGAGGGATACTGTAGGCTACAATTTCAAACCTTGGAGATCCGAAATTACAAAGTTATAGTCGTTCAATATCAAGCTCCTACAAAGTGAAAAAAGGTGTGTAGATTTATTTTTATTTTTTCATAAGATTGGTTTGAAAAAATAGTTTGAAGGAATTTAAAGAGCATATTGAAGCATTATTATCGGTAATTGATGCCCCGAAGAAAGAAAATGGAAACACCTAGTAAGCAACCTGAAAGCTCTGATACCAAATGTTATGAAACCAACTCACAAAAAGATAGAAAAGATAGATAAACGCCTTTAATATTAGCCTCTTCGAGGGGGAAACCTCCTTTACATTACATAAATGAACAATTCTTCGATGATACAAATGACAAAACCTCATTTCTATATATAGGAGTCTAAGGGGTCACAATATAACCAAAGCCGACCTAACAATAATAATATAAGGGCACAAAAAAACAATAGTGTGCTTCTATGGGGCACAATAATAACAATATGGGGACAATAGGGGCACAACAATAACAATAAGGGATACAATAACAATAGTAATGGCAGAATCACTAGTATTATAGGGACCTAACATGATCAACAGTTACATTTTTTGTATGTTAATATAGCATCGACAGTATGTAATTTTTTATTAATGGAATTGGCAATTTTTCCTTGGGGGGGAAAGTTGTAGTCTATATTATGAAAAACTTAATATAGTAGTAGTCTATATTGATATATGAGTTAAAGAGAATTTTTCACTTTGTAGATTCACCCCCACTTTACCATGGAAATTATTAATTTGTAAATAGTATTTTGTACAATACCATGGCTTATGAATACCACATAGAAATATGGCACTTGTTGATATGACTTTTTATTTAATTAATTAATTTGAGATAAATTTTAATGAAAATAGCATAACTAACTTGGACATAGATCTTAACCCTTGATCTGCGTATACTACTATGAATATTCCAACATATTCCATGGAGGTTAAATCTCTACCATCAACATAATTATTACTAATAATTAAATTAAAATTATGGAAAGCATATTCTCAAATAAACATGCTTATGGGTATAAATATAAAATAACATTATAATTAAAAATTACAATAGAATATTTTTCCCCAAGGAAAAATTGCAATTTCATTCAAAAAAACAAAATTACATTTCAGAGGTACTAAAAAACATTCGAGAAAACCAACCTTACCTGATACCCAATGAAGAAAGAAAAACAAAAACTCAAAAGAGGAATAACACTAAACGACACATTTTTACCTTTCATTCTCTCTACTTTCTGCCAACCACGAGAGTTGGGAGTGGAATATACAATAGGCATTTGTTTATCTTCTACATTTAGAGAAAAAAATTATCAGAGTCTGAACTCTCTAATGCATGATTTTTTTTGGTGTTGCTCACTTCTTTTTCAGAGGTATACTTCTCAATCTGTTGTCGGTGAGCTATACTCGGTGTTACTTTGGGAGAAATCGGAACAATCGAAGTTTCCCGCTCCTCCCCTCTCTTCGCTATGAGTTTTGTTCAACAATATTTGTAGTATTCTCTGGGATTTCTTCTTCTGCTTCGACATCCTATGAATTTGAAAACTACCATCCCTTTGGCTTTTGGGCTTGTCTCTTTTTTCTTTTGGGATCTTTCTTTGTCTGAGGACACAAGTTTTGAAGATGTCTAGTTGAAGACAAATACGACATCTAAATATTGTATTTTCAAAATTTAGAGACTGAGACCATTGTTGTCTAAGGACACAAGTTTTGAGGATGTCTAGTTGAAGACAAATACGACATCTAAATATTGTATTTCAAAATTTAGAGACTGAGACCACTGCATATTATTATGAATCAGAATAATGCAATCAAGTAAAGGTTTAATAAAGTCTACCTCTACACAGATCTTGGAAAAAATGAAAATTCTTTTTGTGACTCTATATGCATCCACCTTTAGGAACTTCTCCAAAGAACTGTTGATTCCTTCTAACACTTTGTGATGCCAAAAATGCAACGAGGGATTATGTAATTTGACCCACACTGACATTTTGGAATCCACCATGGTATTTACATCAAAGCCCAGAAACCATGGGATCATAAAGAGACCCGCTCTACCCAAAACCATGGTCCCTCTTTTAAAACGTAATCCAAATATTTTGTTGTATCAAATTGTACAATAAAAAATCCCCTATAACATAAGTGAATATCACAGTTTTCAGTCCAAGTGGAAAATATCCATTGATGTAAATCCTCCATCTTGGGCCAGAAACTATTAAATCTGCATATGACTGTTCTTGAATGGAAATTAGAGTAGAGTTCATTTACCTCTGGCAAGTTTATTATCAATGTCGGCACTTGGTTCATTTGTACCACAATTTAGGGATCATGAATATTGAGGAGATGATTAGTATTTTTGTGTGGATCAGAACTTTCTTTGGAGCTAGATCCAAGACAGCCTCCAAGTAGTTCCGTACTAAGGATGATAGCTTAATCATATTTAATGCCATAATCCTGCATCTTGGTGTTAAAAATTACAATATAATTATAACTAATGTATTATAAATTATAAATTATTTTCCTTTATTATTGAGCCAGGAGGCTCATTCTATAACCCAATATGAGAGATAAGTGAAAGTATGTTCGTCTAAACCTTTTTAAAAAAATTAAGATACAATAAAAAACAAAAATGAATATACCTATGTTTGGTTTGTTTAATTAAAATATTATAAAACATTAATAAACTCACTTTGAGTGGCATAGCTGGAGAGTTTGCGTCTCGTGTCCTTAAAGTCGTTGGAGTGTGTGGGGGCAGTGGGAGCAGCAAGGGGATGTGGAAGTGGAGGGTTGGGAGAGGGGGCGTCACCGTTACCCCCCATGCTCAAGTCTCTATGGGTAACTCGGTGTCCGAAATTGAAGAGATTGCGTGAGGGATGGGATAAGTTAAATCATTTGGAAGAAATAAGAGGTGAAAGACAATGGTGGGATGCAATCCTCCAATGGGAGGATCCCAACATGAAAACATTACTTCAAAATAAATGTAAATTTTGGTTGCTAGGTTGAAGTGGAGTGTGCTAGCGTGAATGTAATTGGAGCAATTATTATATGAATGTAGTGTGAGTCGTGTCACTCACTGATTTTTCCCTGTTGCTTTACGTGTGTATAAGGCTTAATGTAGCTATAGTTTGGGATTGTGAGGAATTGACGAGATTGCGTGGGGATGATAAGTGGGTGATGCCCCCAAATGGGATGGTTCGTCACTTGCAAATAAATTAATGGAAATTTAAGAAGAATAAAACTAGAATATGTGGCAGCGTCCATTGTATATATATATATGGTATTTATGGTGTTATGTTGTGATTATTACTGATGGTTTTATTATAAAACATTAATAAAATATTTCAATGTCTATATAAAATAACATAATCTTATATCAATTTTATAAAAAAACACTATATATACATCCCTCTCCACTCTTACTAAAACAATAATTAAAATAAATCTATACTAATTTGAATTAACTAAAAATTTATAACATCATTATTATTAATTTAATTAACATCCATTACCATGCTTCACATTACACTATAAAGATATATGATTAGCATTTCAATACTCATTTCTTTGACCGCATTTACTATTGTCTATGATGTTGGCATCATAACCTTGGGAATCTACTTTTCTTATTGGTTATGCTTTACCAAATCCAGATGAGAGAAACTTACATTAAAATGATTGATTCTCCCTTATCTATATTTGTGTAGGATGGAAGTGTTCAAGGTGCATTTCTTAGTTCTATGCCACACTTTACAAACTCAAGAATCCATTGAAGGCATCAAATTCCAACCTTCGAGGAAGAGGGGAAGGTGATAATTCGAAAGGAAATCTCCTGTACAAAATATTTGTGGAATCAAAACCTTACTTTGTAAGTACATATATATGCAGAACAAAATTTCAACTAAGGGAGATGCTAAAAATATTCATTTTGAATATGACATCTCCCAGTGCAAATTGTCACTGTATAAAACAATAATTATATAATAATATAGTCTGTGATCATATTATAATAAAAATTAACTGATCCACAATTTATTAAGGGAAAATTCCAACACCCATTTGTGAAAAAGTAGATCCTTCGGGCTGGATTTTGATCCTGATAAAGTTCATTTGTCAATATAAGAACATACAGCACCTTTATTGGGAGGCTTAAAATTTGGGTTTGACTATTAGATATGGTTTCTTTACTCTATCTTAAAGTTTCCAATGTTCGAAGTAAGAGATATCGGGCCCATCTCAATTCCATGGATCTCGGAAAGGGGCCATCTTATTTTATTATATATATATCAGTGGTGGTTAAACTTATTTTTAAGTGTTAGATAATTTTAGGATACGAAGTAGACTCTACTGGGTTTGTGTAGGGTCTAGTCATTAGTTTAAATTTTACAGGGAGGGGTTGAGGATAGAAGCCACTTTGGGGAAATAAACTTCCCTATAATAAGCATCTCAATGTAGGGGTTGGCCCAAACTTAGGCTCAACCTAACAAAAAATCCAAAACATTTGCCAATATAGGGGTCGGCTGCTCAGCCGAACAAAAAATCCAATATAGGGGTTGGCCCAAGCCTAGGCTCAACCTAACAAAAAATCCAATATAGGAGTTGATCCAAGCCTAGGCTTAGCCTAACCAAAAATCTAATACAAGGGTTGGCCCAAGCTCAACCTAACAAAAAATCCAATATAGGGGTTAGCCCAAGCCTAGTCTCAACCTAACAAAAAATCCAATATAGGTGTTGGTCCGAGCCTAAACCAAACGTGGCAAAAATCTGATATAAGGGTTAGCCCAAGTCTAGACTCAGTATAGACACAATAAAATAAAAATTAATTAATTAAAATTTTTATTATTGAATAAATAATTTAGGAATGATAACAAGTCAAGTAAATTCTTATAATATTAAGGGTTTTTAAGTGTTTTGATTTCTTAAAAATGGATTTTTATTTTTTAATAATATTAAAAGCATAGATAATTAATTTTTAATAAAAAAATAAATAAAATAATATACTATAATTGAATCTAATATTATTATGAATTTTTTTTTCCCTTAATCTATTAGGATTTGAATCTTGAATTTCATGGCTTACATAATAATTCATAACATGGCTATCACCAATTGAGTTGTTTCACTAATTATATTATAATTTTAAATTAGATTACTATTTATTTTTTTTAGATTGACCCACACGATTTGAACTTTAAATCTCATTATTTGACATAATACCTCACATAGTGGCAATGGAAAATTAAGATTCCCTTCGTAGCTCAATTAGATTATTATTATAATTGATCAGGTGCTCTATATTTAGCTCAAAAATCAAAGTTTTCATATTGGCTCTAAAACTATATAACTGCATTCGTCTCATCAAGACGGTCGCAATGCAATTCGTTTCAATGAAAACAGAGTCTGGATGAAGGAGGAAATGCTTGTTATTTGCTTTCCTAAACAGCGAAAAAAATTGCAAAATAAGACAGAATGATGACATGGCAGTCCAGTCAACAAAGGGAATCTTTTTCAGTTTTCGTCAATGGGGCTGTGACAAGTATCACCTCTGGATTCACCAGTGTTAATTGTGTGGAAGGTGGAAAATTGCCTAATTGGCTCAAGTGGAATTTGAATTTGTTTTATTAAATATTATATATATTTATTATTTATATTATATATTTTTTAACTATATATTATATTTAATATATATATAGTATACATTATATATTATCAAATCGGCATATTCCAAATTAAATCCTAAATCCACATTTTAAACTATGTAATGTCGCATATTAAATATAAATTATGCTCAAAGGTGAATATTTCAAATGGCATGTTATATGGCAATGTTTTACATATATTAGAATGGCAAAATGTATATGAGATGGGTAAAAACGAAGTTAACCCTGTGATCTCCCCCACCTAAACTCCATGCGAAACCAACAAACCATCAACAAGCTTTTGAAAATCATTTCCCCATAATTGTATTTAATGTTGCAATTATGTCTGATGGTGGGGAAAGGAGGGGAGTCAACCCTGCACGCCAGCCCCCACCCCATGCAACCACAAGTGCATGACCAAGGGCCAGCGGATAGGATAAGCACTTAGCGTTAATCACGCTTAATTTAAATTAATTTTGTTTAGCCTTAATTAAACTCGCTTTAATTCTATATTAAGTTGGCGGCGGATTTGGCAATGCGCCAAATTTGGCAGAACTGCCAATTTTGGTGGACTTCACTGGGATCTCTCCAAATTCAGTAGGGTTTCCTAAGGAGAAATTGAATGCAGCATATCTTGAACAATTTTTGACCAAATTGAGCTCAGAAAGAAGTGTTCTGAGCTAATTTGGACATTCTTAACACATTGCAGGCATTAGGAGCCATAGAGATTTGTAAATATAATTTTTTACATATTGAGCTAATACAGAGGCCCAAGACATGGAAGCTGGACCAAGAAGATGTAGCGCAGGAGGGGTGAACTCCTTCATCAAAATACTGTATTAATGTGTCTCTTTAATGGTTTGTTGCACTTTACATGTTTCTTGTTCATTATTCATTTTTGAAGCAATTTTGCTTATGAATGTCTTGTTTAACTTAAGGAAATTTACATATTTGTAGGCACCAACAACTAAGAAACTTCAGCACAAAAAGCAAGAAACAAACACATATTTATAAATCTGTAATTGTTATTAGTACAACAAAATTAATCATACAAAAATAGATCAATAATAATATATATAAATTATTTATATAAATTATATATAATATATAATTAGAATACATATAAAGTATTATATACAAAGAAACATAATGTTATGTGATTTATTTAAAAAATCAAAATTTACACAAGGAAAAAAAGTATATAACGTGATTGTTACAAGTAAATCATAACAATTAATCACTACAAATAAAAATTAAATAACAATCATATATCATAAACTCTTAAGTTGAAAACAAACCACAAATAATAAATCCCACTAAACATTATAAAGATAGTAATATAAATTAAATAGAAATGACATATCTCATTTTTGGAGGAGAGTTACATATCAAGATTGAGGGCCCAACTATTACCAAGTAATAAGTGGCTTTTCACTCACTTGTTTTTTTTTTTTTTTTTGACTTTTAGCACTTTTTCATTGCAATAGTAATACCTCTGAAAATTTATTATTCATGAGTCAAGGAGGAGGGGCTAGCAAGATTTTGGTTTTAGTGTTGATTGTTTTCCTTAACCAAGTGATATTCTTAATGGTGGCTTGTTGCAAGATTTGTGGGAGTAAGTTAAACCAAATGGGAAATGGGGCTTGACTCGTGATGCATGGAGCTAATCCAGTACTTCAAAAACCTTCATACATGCAATGGTTGGGGGTTCGCCTTCCCAAATTGCAAAAATGAACATTATGAAGAAAAAAAAATTTGGATACTTTTTCATATTAACAAAAAAAACTCATATTATATTGCATAAAATTCAGTGATTTATAAAAATTTGTCATTAAAAAGTATAAACTTATAAATTATGAATGTAAGGGTTATCGAGTTTGTGGGGCATCTGTATGTCAACCAAAGCTCCTTTGCATCCAACTAGGATGGAGGCAAAGTCAATTCTTGACCTTGCTCCAATACTACATTAGTATTGGGTATTGGAAATTGCAATCAAGTAAACTCGTTCGAAAACATATCACAATAACATTTAAAACTATTTTTACTATTTACCCCCCTATTTTTAATATGATATTAATAAATAATATTATCTTGTTTATTTGATAATTTACAATCCTTAAAAAATTTTAATTTCATTAGTAAGTTTTTTAACATATATAAAATAATAAATATTAAAAATTTTAATAATTTGATGTGAAATTAAGTTTTAGTAGATTATTGAGAGGTGCTTTTATAATTCAATATGAGAAAGATGTTCCTCATAGGGGTAGCTCAAATGGAAATCACCTTGTTACAAAGAACAATATAAAATATGATATTTAAAGTTTAAATCTCTACAGATCAAACCAACAAATATAAAAAAAGCAAATAGGAAGTGTATAGATTCCTTATATATTGTACTATAAAGGGTGTAAGTTGATTATGGCAATACAAAAAAAACTTAATAATAAAATAACTAATAATATTAATTAAAATAAAATATTTAGATATCCACATTCAAAAAAAAAATTGATATTAACTTTTTTTTTATTTGTGAAAAAAATAATAGTAAAAAATTTTCTTATTTGACTTTTTATATCTTAATGTGACAAAGATAAGATTAGATTGAATTATAATCCTTTTAATATTCAATAATCATATCATTATATAATTAAAAATTATTGAAATGTCAAACTTTTTTACTATATATTTATAAAATCAATTGAGAAAAATATTTTTTTTAATAATAAAAACATTTCAAATAATAAATTAGGTAAGTTCTTTTTATACTTATATATCATATATAATATATATAGTATATATATATATAGTTAATAGTATATATATATATATGATATATAACCTATTTTAAATTTAAAATTTATCATATCCAAATTAAATAAATATTTTTTAAATAAAAATAAATAAATCACAAAAAATTTGATATATAATAACATAAATCACTTTTAAATCAAACTCAACTGATCATCAAAACCTCATAACACATTGATAACAGAGGCACTGCTCTTGTAAAATACCACCTCATTATCAAACACAACCCTACCCTAAACATAATTTCCCTGCATCTAAAAACCCATATAAATAAATATATGGAACATAATTTCCATGTATTTAGAATTTCTACATCTAGAAAGCCACATAAGAAAATATATTTATCTCATTTCCCCATAAAACATTTCTACAAAAGTACTATTGTCCCATAAATTACAAACCATGCTTTGTACCTTTTTTTTTTACCCATGACATTTTTTAATGTCAGAAGCATATTCTAAAAAAAAATCCATAAATTAGTCGAGAAAATAATGGAAATTCCTGCAAGATTATCACAAAATCTGGCAGAAATTTTGAAAATCTAGTTTACAGTTGTCAAACTTCAGGATTTTGGGTACTCCATGGTTCTTGATGGTGTTGAATCAATTTCCACCATCAAAAAAATGATTCAAACCCTCCAACATTCTGATCTTTTGAAAAAAAAAGTGACAAGATTCAGGCAAAAAATGTACCATCCTCACGAATTTGTGGCATCAATAGACAACGCCAATGTTGGAAGATGACAAGCCAATGTTGGAAGCAACTATGCTTCTTCTAAGATTGCACAGTGATTGATGGATGCACTTTGGATTGCACGTAGTCTAAAAATTGAGTGAATTGGTCCTGAAAACAATAGATTTTCTAGCACGATTTTGGTAAAATTCAACAAAAACATTTGGAAATCCCAGATACAGCTATTAAACTTCAAGATTTTGGATGTACCCATTTCCACCATCAAAAATAAATATTTAAAAATAAGATTCAAAAACTCCTACCATTAGATTTTTTAGAAAAAAAATAAATGAAATGGCCAATTTACAATGTAGCATAGATTAGGAGGCAAAATGTGGCATTAATGATAACGAATAAAACTGTTTTTTAGCTAATTGTTCATAATCTGGTATTAATTTAATCAATATACCTTAAGTAACAACTATTTATGTTGGATGGCACAATATTTATATCACATCAATGTTTGTTATCCACTCATAATTCGATTGTGCATCATAGCATAACACGTACTCAAAGTGTTGTCAATGGCAATTTCTGACGGTTACATAGTACATGTTTGTAATTTGTCTCCCAGAGCAGTGATCAAGGAAGTTCTGCATTTTTTCTCATATTGTGACACAGTAAAGAACATAAAATTACAGAGATGGGTGTTGTATTTCTGGTCTGACTTTAAAAGTGTTTATTTCTAATTTTAATAATTACCTATTTTGTATAATAGATGTCAACTTGGGTTGGGTTTTATGAGAGTTGTAGAGCATTGTGCTATTAAGAATTTGTTAAGTAATACCTATTTTGTACCATAGTTGTCAATTCGGGTTTTATCGGATCACTGCGCTATTAGGAATTTGTTGAGTTATAGAGTGCAGTCATAGAATCTGTTAAGTATTATGTATTTTGTACAATAGTTGTCAACTTGGGTTTTTGGAAAGTTGCAAAGCACTACACTATTAAGAAATTGTTGAGTAACATAGTGAAGTCATAGAATATGTTGAGTATTACCTATTCAGTACAAAAGTTGTCAACTTGGGTTTTATCAGAGTTGCATAGCTCTGCGTTATTAAGAATTTGTTGAGTAATAGAGTGCAGTCATAGAATTTGTTGAGTATTACCTATTTTGTACAATAGTTGTCAATTTGGGTTTTATCAAAGTTGCAGAGCATTACGCTATTGAGAATTTTTCGAGTAGCAAAGTGCAGTTTTAATAATATTTTTGTGTTAGCAAATTAGAGCAGTGATTTATGGAAAACGTGGTGGATTTAATAAGACATAACTCTAATTAGCTAAGAAATTTCAAGCCAGGTATTAGCGTTGATGTATATTTTTGTGGCGATGTCTACCAAGCCGTCAAATTTGTCTGGATTGCCAAAAATCGCCAACCATTTTATGACAAAAGAATTGACAGGAGGAATGTTTGAATCAAGTTTTTGAGGGTGGAAATGGATTTAGCACCATCAAAAATCTATAAGGCACCCAAAATCTTGAAGCTTCATTGTCGTAACCAGGATTTATAAAAAAATTAGCTCCATTTTTTTAAAAATTTGTTGAAATTTTCATGGTTTTTCCAACAATATTTAAGCCTCAATAATCCAGGTTTATTTTTGCTACTAGAGTTGTTAACTAATCCTTTGGGATTTTTATTGTACAATATGTAATTAGTTTCATATTTTGTTTTTACAGTTAGTAAGTTACCGAGACACAATTGTCTCGTACCTAGATTGCACATGTATAAATAAGTGATTTTATCATTAATACGATGCTCTTTCATTGTGCTATTTCATAGTGGAATTTATTTGGGCTTGTACAGTGGTATCAGAGCCCGGGTTAAGTTGTTTATAAACTCCATACCTACTGAGTTTTTTTTAAGGAGACATTGATTTGAAATTTATGGAGGGAAGAATGTACAAGTTTCATAAAATGCATTTTGAGGAGTGCATTGTTGCAAAGGCATGAGATAAAAATTGTTGGAGTGTTGGAAACAAAGTTAAAAGAAACAAAGGTAAAAGCAATTACCCACCTGTAACTCTTATTGTTGGCACAATCGACAATGAATATTAATGAAGCTTTGAAGCATTTTTTTTGGAAGTGAATTATTAAAATTTTTTAGTGGAATATTTTTTTCCATATTTGGCATTTGAATTTAACCCACATGTTACTGGAAAGTAGAGAATGCTTCAAGGTTCATGAAATTGACACTAAAAAAATTTACTGAATTTTTTTACAAGGATTTGTAAAAAATAAATGAATATGGAGACATTTTCCAGAACATGAGACCACAAGTAAGATGAATACATTTCCCATATATTTTATATTAGTTCCATAAACAATATCTTTGTGTCAAAGTAGGCAGAGCCAGAAAGGTGAAAGTGAATAAAGAAATAAGCAAAGCCAAAAAGGTGAAAGTGAACAGAGAAATAAGGAGACTCATATAGGTGAAAGTGAACAAAGAAAGAATCATTGAAATGTGAAAGATAATAGGAGAAAAAGTTGGTGAGTATCGAGTGAATGGAAACTATATCAAATTGTGATTAAATAAAATATTTCTCATTTCTTTTATTAATTATATTTCAGAAAAAGAAAATGGTTAAAGAAACATGAAATTAGTGAAATGTTAAAGCTAATAGGAGAAAAAGTTGGTGAGTAGTGAATGGAAACTATATCAAATTGTGATTAAAGAAAATGTTTCTCATTTCTTTTATCAATTATATTTAAGAAAAAAAATGGTTAAAGAAAGGTGAAATGAGAAAGTAAAAGTAAAATGACTAATTTTGAAATTAATTAACTTGGAGTTAAAAGTGGTGGAAATATTTCAAGTTTGTTTAAACAATGAAATTTGAACTTAATTCTCTAATGGATTATTTTTGGAGCCCATCATCAAATCACTAAACCAATTTGTATTTAAAGCAAAAAGAGAAAGGGATTTATCTTTTCTTTTAGAGGACTACTTCACATATTTGAAAATTTGAAAGGACTTGTTTGAAGAATCTATTTGGCTACAAACAATTATGACTTCAATAGTTTCCATAGTTGGAGTTGTCCTTCGTGGAAAGGAGAATTATCAAGAGTGGTTTAGAAATCTTAAAAGTGTCATTGCTTTTAACAATTTGTAGGAAGTTTTTCAAGGAAAACCAGATAAGTATGGAAAAAAATTCCATCAAAGCTGCCTGATAACGAGAATCAATGCGCAATTTGGGAGACAAATAAAAACAAGGCATATGCATTAATAACTGCATTGGGGACAAAAGAGTTAAGCCAATATATCGTTTCTTGTGATACTACATTCAAAGCATTAAATAAGTTGAAAGAATTGTATGATTTGCACTCAGAACTCGAAATTATTCAGGTGTTGTTGAAGTTTTTCAATTTGGAGATGTTAGGTCCCCACAAAAAGATAGAAAAAATATATCAACAACTTAGAAATAAGCCTATTTGAGGGGGAAACCTCCTTTACATTACAAAAATGAACAATTCTTGGATGATTCAAATGACACAACCTCCTTTCTATATATAGGAGTCTAAGAGGTCACAATATAATCAGAGCCGACATAACAATAATAATGTAAGGGCACCACAATAACAATAGTAGGCTTCTATGGGGCACAACAATAATAATAAGGGGGCTACACTAATAAATCAGGGAATAGTGGGCTTCTATGGGGTACAACAATAACAATAACAGAGCTACACTAATAACAATGAGGGAATACACTAGTATTCTATTGACCTAACTAGAGATGAAAGATAATGATCCATTGAAGAGTGCCTTTGAAATAAAAGTCATTTTTCATGATATAAAGGCCACTGGAATTGAATTCGAATTATAGCTTACAACTTTTATAAAATTCCTTCACCCTGTCTATTCACACTATTTGGAATCTCTCCAAACTAGTGGGCAGTTAAAAGATATTACATTTGATAAACTTGTAAATAAAATAGTTGAGAGAGAAAAGACATTTTGGAAGAAAGAGGTTCCACCTAACTGTAATGTAGAAACTTTGTGCTGATGAGCCTCATAAATGGGTAATTATATGGGCTCATTTTACCTCCTAACCTACTCAAACCAACCATTATCTTAGCTTATTACATGATTTTCTGATTATATTTATGCTTATAGGGTGAGTTGAGTTAGTTATTGTACCATGTGGTCTAATGTATATTTAATGCATATTATTGATGATTTTCAAAATCAAAGTCAAGGATCCAGTGGACAAATGGTAGCAATAACTTGAATTGGACAGAGGAGAGGACTTATAGGAGGGAATCCCCCTCATTTATTACTTCTCACTTCAAATTCCCCTTCAGTCAAGTCGGAGTACAAGCAGCTGAATCATGCACTAAAAGGCAGCTGAGCAAGTGGAGGATGACTGATGATTATCTCGAGTTTTGGGAACCAAGCCTCTCTGATTTTAAGGAAGTTGTTGGTAGCTTCATTTGTATAAGTAGAGAGGCCTAGGGCCTCACTAGGGTCATATTTTTGTTGGATTTTTTCTTATGTAAACTCTACTCGAACTTCGAGCTTATTTTTTGTGACGGTTTCATGTAATCTTGCTATTGTTTTGAAAATAAAGATGGAATCATTTTTGAGCTAGCACTAAGTTACCTCAGAGGGCTGAAGCTCTTGGGTTAGGGCCCAACCCAAGCAGCCAAGCTCCTCTTTACTTGTATTTGTATGCTTTGCTTCAATTTGTAGATTAGTTTGTTGTTAGATGTATTTCTTTTATGGTTAAGAATAGGTTGCTTTTGATGATTTAGTAGTTTGCTTCCATTTGTGCTTTCTATAGCAGGTTAAACAGTGATCAACAAAGATTCAAAAGGCTAGCAACAGTGCCTTGGCCTCTCTTCCTCCCTTTGGGACCATGATTTGAGGCAAAAACCCTCTTGCTTCCCCAAAAACACAAATTTGTCTCCTTCATAGGACTTCTAGTGTTTGCAGCTTTTTAGAAGGTTAATAATCCAATTTTTCTTCGCTTTAGATCTTCTTCATCATTCTTACTTTCTTATTTGCAATAGTCTTCTTTCATGCTTTCCTTTCCTACATGTTTCTTAGCATTTCCTTTCATAGATCATAGTTTAGACACTTTTTATGAAAAACTATGTTTTTCCTCAATGCATTCATTTCAGTTGTTGCTTAATTTTCTTGGTTGACAGTCAGTTTCTATGCAGCAGATTTCTTCCAGTAGTAGGCCAGCTTATCAGCAATCATACCCTCCATCTAATCCATGCCCTATTGGTCTCCCAAACCTCACCTCAATTCTGCCTTAGTTTCTTGCATTTTTCCTAGGACTTCTTCCTCTCTCCTTGAGCAAATCCAATCATCTTTCTCTCTCCTAGTGGTTCATGGTAGACCATATGCACCCTAACACCTCATTCCAACCTTCATCCACATTTTTCACCCACTCTCACACCCTCAAAACAATGAAAACTACTCTCAGCCTCCTCCTGTAGGCCTCCTATAGAACGTTGTTTTTCCTCTTGTAGATTTCCTATGTCTTCCTATAGGCTTTATTTTGAAGGTCGAGTGTGGGAAAAGCCTACAGAAGACCACCTGAAATATCCTAGGACCCATCCACACCATCCTACATCCTCTCAAGTACCAAAACTACCCTCCAACGCCACCTATTCGCTGCCACACTCACACACAATAAATTACATGCATGTCAATTTCACATGAAAATACATAAAAATCCAAAAATATGTTCTTTGCTTATTTACTTCCAGAAATAGCATAGTTAGGTGTTGTTTACTTATTTGAGTAGGTAATGGAATTCCTTTCATGGTTTTCATAGTGCTTTCTGCAAAACTAGAATTAGTTGGTTGATTAGGGTTTACTAGGCTTGCTTTACATTTCAGTCTTTCTCCTTTCTGCAGTTAGAATAGCATCTGTAGAGTAATATTTCTTTCCTTCCAACACATATAGAGCTTCTTCTGGAATCCATAGAATTTGGCTTGAGCTCCTAGTGATCTCACGCCAGCTGACCAAGTGACAACTTGTAGTGAGAACTAGTACTTGCGCATACAGCACCGACGCTTCCAAGTTTGTTACGAACTACCGGGTTGATAAGAGTAAAGTAGGCATCCCAGGAGTTGCAAAAATACTAGTGCTCACTACCTTTTGGCACCGTTGCTGGGGAAGCGTCAAAATATTCTGTGATTACTGCTTTCTTCTATTTTCTATTGCAACATTTTGCTAATAGTTCATTTCAGCAAAAGTAGACTAGTCATTTCTTTTCCTTTCAAGTTCTGCATTTCCTTGCTTTCCTTTTCAATTCTGCAAATTTCATTTCAGCAATTTCATTTCAGTTAGTTGCAATTTGTTTCGTTCAATCAATTTCATTTTCTGCAGGTACTATCAGTGTGGGGAAAAGAAAAAAAACCAAAAAGATTTCCTTTCATGCCTCGTAGGAATAGAGATAACTCAGCAAAAAAATTTCCCAATGCCCCCACTGCTTCACACAGCCAACCTTCTCTCTTCTTCGGTGGTTACGATCAAGATGAAACCTTAGGTGAATAGCCAGACATATTTGAAGAACCTATAGGGGAAGAAGAAGAAGAAAACATTCCTTTGGAGCCAATGCCTAAAAACAGAAATGCTAGGGGAAATGGAGAGAGAATAGAGGGTACCTTTCCCATTCGGGAGACCAATGGGGACACCAAAATGAAGAATATAAGCCCTTCTACCCTACCTCATTTCCATGGTCTGACTACAGAAGATCCTAACACCTTCTTGTTCGAGTTTGTTGTCATCTTTCGAACTTATGACTATGCAGAAGATGAGCAAAAGTTGAAATTGTTCCCTTCTACTCTCAAGGATGCAGTACTATGCTGGTTCATGGGATTACCTGGCAATAACATCACAACTTGGGCTCAGATGCAGCAGGCCTTTAACAACAAGTATCGAGACTATTGTAGGTCAAAGGATACTAAAGAAGAAATCTTCTGAATGACCATAGGAAGTGATGAGTCATTGGAAGACTATGAAGAGAGGTTCCAGCTCAGTTACAAAAGGGTCGGGTGTACACTTGACCCTGAGTCTCTGAAGTTGGTACTGCTCAGGGGAATCCAAGAAGAAAGGTAAGGCTAGTCAACCCATAGCTAGTACCTCTTCCTCCAACTCATCCATTAAAGGAGAATTTGGAAACATGTTGGAAGACTTCAAGAGTGAGATGCTACAGACTCTTGCCATGCAAATGGACACCTTACATATCAAAAGACAACAAGAGGAAGAAAAGAGGGATTTGGCCATTTTTTTCCCTAGATGCACCAGGAGGCATCCTAGGAATGAATGCCCATTGAACTCTATAGAGGTTTGTTCAATCTTTGAAGAAAACCATTCTACAGATAAGTGTTCTTCCTTGCTCGAACTTAAAGTTGTATATCAAGGGGCTGAGGGAGTCACTGAACAACTCTACTACATAAACCAAAGAAGGTCGCCTGGACCTAGACCATACTAATAGGGGATGCAAGGGAGATCTCAGGCATACTAAAACCCCAACCAAGTGCCCTCAATACCTTCTTGGGGTCCCCCTGCTCATCCTTCCTAGTCCACACCACCTCCTTGGTCCTTCACATCTCAATATCATGCCCAACCAGCCACCCATTCATTTCAATCCTATGCTCAGCCACAACCTCAGTGGAATGCATCTCATCAAGGGTGGAGGCCCCAATACAACTCTCTTCCCGGTCTTATGCCTCCACCACCTTCCCAACCACAACCGTTACCTTCTGCTCCACCAAGGCAACCCCAAATGCCTGCCTAGCCAAATCCAAACCTGAACAACAGACAGGCTCAGCAAGTGTATAGTGGAGAACCATCATGCCCAACTTATGCTGTGGAGATTCAAGAAATCAACTTGCGATCTGGGAAAGTCCTCCCAGATAGGCAGCCTCCACCCAGGGAGGTTGAGAAAGATAAAGAGGAAAGTGAGCCTAAAGCAAATCCACCCTTTCCTAAGAGATTATCCGTGACAGTCCAGCCTACCCCAAAAGAGACTGAACTCCGGGGAGAATTGAAACATCTATGTGTAAAGATACCACTTCTCCAAGCCATAAAAGATGTGCCTATCTACAATAGGTTGATCAAAGAGAAGTGATTTAAGCATCCAGGGAGGCACAAGAGAGATGCCCCAACCATCAATGTCATAGGACAACTCTCCAACTTGATGTTGGGGCAGATAATCTGTCCAAAATATTTGGACCTTGGAAGCCCAGTAGTTGATGTCCACATCAATGGCACAATGATCCCGCATACCTTGATTGATCTGGGAGATGCCATTAATGTGATGAAAAAGGACACAATGCTCAAACTCAACCTCCAGGGATCCTTGAGGAAGACCACGATAGTGCTACAGCGAGCAAACTCCTCCACAGTGACATCTAAGGGGATTGTGGAAGATGTGATGGTCTCCATTGATTCTTGGGAGTACCCTGCTGATTTCTTAGTTCTCTAGCCAAAGGCAAAGATCACCGGGTATCTTATCATTCTGGGAAGACCTTGGTTGGCTACAGCCGATGCCTACATCAACTGTCAAGCCAGGAACATGACCATAAAGAATGGGCACATGTCCAAGCAGTTAATCTTATATCCTCCTGCCCAACCCTTGCTAAAACATGATCTACCTCTCTAGTTGGAGGAGGAAGATGAGGATGAAGTTTAGAACACACCACTTTGTACATTAGAAACCACCATGGGGGGGAAACAACAAGATGAGAATGATATGATCGAAATTTTGATTCATAATCCACCTCCCAGTGTATCACTGGAAGACATAGTAAGAGAAACCCAAAACAACCCCTCCACTGATCTTTGTGTGGCTAATCCTACTCCTCCCCGTGTCAAAAATATAGAGGTCAACCCAGAAAGAACATTGAAAATCAATCCATCCCTATCTACTTCCCAGGAGAAGGAGCTATGCAGCCTGCTGAGAAAACATCTAGATGCCTTCGCCTAGAGTTATAAAGAAATGAAGGGAGTGCACCCTTCAGTTTGTACTCATCATATATACATCAAGGAAGATTGCAAACTAGTCAGGCAGCCTCAAAGGAGGATGAATATAGCACTTAAATATATTGTTAAGGAAGAACTACAGAAATTGCTTGATGCAGGATTCATCTATCCCATCTCTGACAGTGAATGGATCTCTCCTTTGGTGCTAGTGCCAAAGAACAATGGTAAGTTGAGAATCTGTGTCAACTATTGGGAATTTAACAAAGCCACTAAAAAGGACCATTTTCCTTTACCTTTCATAGATCAAGTGTTAGACGATTTGGCAGGGAAATTTTTTTTCTCTTTCCTAGATGGGTTTAGCAGGTACAATCAGATTCAAATCAGCCCGGAAGACCAAGATAAGACCACTTTCACTTGTCCTTGGGGTACCTTTGCATATCAATTCCTTCCTTTTCATTTGTGCAACGCTCCAGCCACTTTCCAAAGAGTGGTATTGAGTATATTTTCTGAACTAGTTCATGATGCAGTAGAAATATACATGGATGATTTTACTCCTTATGGTTCTGAATTTCAGGAAGCTTTATCTAACCTAGGAAATTTTCTAGATAAGTGTATTGAGATGAACTTGTCCCTCAGTCCGGAAAAATGTGAGTTTTTTATGACTGAAGGGACCGTGTTAGGTCATGCAATATCTCAATAAGGATTACATGTGGACCCCGACAAAATTGCCATCATCCAAAGGGTCCCACCTCCTCAAAAGGTGAGAGATGTCAAAAGTTTCCTAGGCTTAGCCGGATATTACAGAAGATTCATTAAAGATTTCGGCATGCTAGCCTCTCCTTTGTTTGGCCTCCTAGGCAAAGATGTTGAGTTTATATGGTCAGAAAACTGTCAAGAAGCCTTAGATACCTTGAAAAGAAAGCTAGTGACTGCCCCAATTCTCAGAGGCCCAAACTGGGCCCTACCTTTCCACATTCACACAGATGCCTCGAACAAAGCAATAGGAGTAGTCTTAGGACAAATTGATGAAAAGTTGCATTATGCCATATACTTTATAAGCAAAAACTTGTCAAAGGCAGAGTTAAACTATACAGTGACCGAGGAAACCCTCCTAGCTGTTGTGCATTCCTTAAACAAATTCAAACATTATATCACAGGCTATCAAACCTTTGTGCACACTGATCATGCTGCAATTAGATATTTAATGGAAAACTAAATGTAATGCTCACATTATTAGATGGTTTCTTTTACTGCAACAGTTTGATTTGACCATTATTGATAAGCCTGGTAAAGAAAATGTTTTTGCTGACTTTTTGTCTAGAGTAAATTTGTCTGCAGGCAAAGAAGGAATGGTGGATGACCAAATGCCAGATGAGCACCTATTTTCTATATCAGTACTCTCTCCATGGTTCGCTTATATAGCAAACTACTTGGTTTCAACACAGTTCCCACCACACCTGTCCTTAAAGGAGAAGAGCAAGATAGTAAGGAAAAGTGTCCCTTTCACCTGGATTGGGGGCAATCTCTTCAAACTTGGCCCAAATCAGATCTTGAGAAGATGTGTCAGGGAGGAGGAAGTCTTTGACATCCTCCTAACCTGTCATGATGGGCCTTGTGGAGGTCATTTTGCAGCAAAAATAACTGCCTTCAAGATACTGCAAGCAGGCTACTAATAGCCCACTCTTCATCAGGATGTGAGGAGATATACAAGCCAGTGTGATCGGTGTCAGAGGATGGGGAAACTTACTCCAAAGGATGAGATGCCCATGCAACCTGAAGTGACCTTTGAGCCATTTGAGAAGTGGGGCATTAACTTTGTGGGGCCTATCAGCCCTCCTTCAAAGCAGAAACAATACATCATTGTGTGCACTGATTACCTGACAAAGTGGGTAGAGACAAAAGCAATCAAAGCAACAACAGAGGAAAAAGTAGCTGAGTTTTTGAGAGAAAACATATTCTACAAGTTTGGGTATCCAAGAGAGTTGGTCACAGATCAAGGCAATCAGTTCACTTCCAATTTGATTAAATACCTGCTCACACATCATAAGATCAAGCATAGAACTTCCACCCCTTACCATCCACAAGCCAATGGGCAAGTGGAGGTCACTAACAGAGCATTGGAAGGGATCCTGACAAAAGTAGTGAGCAGCAACATAAAAGACTGGGCTGACAGATTAATTGATGCCACTTGGGCCTACAACACAACATGGAAGACCACCACAGGGTTCATACCCTATGAATTGGTCTATGGGAAGAAAGCTTTGTTGTCAATAGAATTTGATTTCAATACACTAAGGATGGCAGCTCAGCTGGACCTAGACCTCAGCCATGCACAGAAGGAAAGATTACTTCAGCTCAATGGATTGCATGAATATAGATTGCAAGCCCTTCTCCACACAGAGGTAGTTCAGCTTTAGAGAAAGGTATGGCATGACAAAAATATCAAGGAGAAGCAATTCCAAGAGGGAGGTTGGGCACTATTCTTTGATTCAAGATACAAAGATTTCAAAGGAAAGATGAGGACAAGATGGTTAGGACCCTACACTATGGATAAATTTAATGACAATGGTTCAGTTCTGAACAGAACCATTGATGATGAAGCCATCCCCATGCTTATAAATGGACATCGGTTGAAGGTCTACAAGAAACCCCTCTCCAAGCGAGAGTTTATTGAAGGTCTAAATAAAATAGGGATGGTAGTGGAGTATGTCTTGGCTTCCACTTCACCCACTCACTGAAGAAAAAATAAAAAAAGTAATAAGGACTCAAGTGAAAACCTCCATGAGGCGCTTGAGTCCCATCATTGGGTTGAAAACCTCTTCTGAGATGGCTCAGTGATGTCAAAAAAACAAAAAACAAAAACAAAAAAGGAGAAAAAGAATAACATCCCTAGGTGAAAACCTCCCTTGGAGGCACCCAGGGCAAGCAATTAGGGTGAAAACCTCTTTGAGGTGCCCTAGTTGTTTTTCAAAAACAAAAAAGCAAAAAAAGAAAAGAGAAAAAAGAAATGAATTTTTGTTGCATTGCAGGTTTGCAGGAGGAATACAGGGAGCAGAGGAAAGTTCCAAGGGGACCCTGCCATTCATAACAGCACCATCTCACCTTCTCCACACTTTTTTCCATCATTTCTGGGATTCTTTCACCCCATTGTGCTTCTTTTTCAACAACTGTGTTTTCTACAGGAGCTCCTGTAGGAATTACAGAGAGCCAGAAATGGATACAAAAGGCAGTTTGAGGGATAGGGAAGCTTCATGAAGAACCTATAAACCCTCCTACAGTCTTCAAATATCCTTGCCATCATTTCCAAGCCTACATCACACCCCCAGCATCATTTTTTTCCTGTCCAAGAAAAACATAGAAAAAGATATTTTTTTAGTAAAAGAAAAAAAAAAAACAAAAACAAAAAATAAGAGAGGAAGCAGCACCATCCACCTCACTTGAAGCCTACCTACTACCTCTCCATCTTTATCTATACCTATGGAATCATCCTCAAGCTCCAGGCATAAGAAGAAGTTGAAGTTTCAAGGGGAGAAGCAGCTACAGGAGCTCCTGTAGCAGTTGATCCCATCAAAACCCAGCACCAGCAGTAGGAGAATGCACACATGAAGGTTGAGAAGAAACCTGAAGCTCAGACCCAGCCAGAGAAGAACCTACACAAGACACATCCACACATCAGCAAGAAGACAGCATGCATCAAAAGAAATAAAGACATGCAGCAAAGAGAGAGCCACAACGCCTCATAGGTAAGTAACTAAATCGCTCCTCTATTTGCATTTGTGTAATTAGAATTCATGCAAAAGCAACGAGATGGTTGACGTTGAATGAGGGAAAGGTGGCTAGTTAACTTTGCCACGTTCATCTAGTTGACTCCACTCATCCGAGTTGTCACCCACACATGCGCACAATCAACTCTAGTACAAGATGCCAAGAACAGGTAGTGGAGGAAGTGTGAACTCTGATGCAATGATGGGAGATGATTACGAGGAGAAGCCGTGATGACGAAGGAAGTGGGGACCAACGGTCTGAATATGGCCAACGTATACCTTTCCAACTCACCCCTCGTCACTGGAAATATCCATAAAGGGTAATAAGTACTCCTCCCCGAGCATTCTCACCACATTTTCCTTCATTCTCTCCTCGTAACTCAGTTACACCAGTCTCCTTGTTCCCCCATAGCCTCATAAGCATCATCCTCCATCGATCTGTCCCATATTCCTGCTCTCGGCGTTTTCTACAGGAACACCTACAAGAATTCTACAGGAGAGGTAGTGAGTTGTTTTGAACAGAGAAAACTCGATTTTTAGCACGATTCTCAATCTGAAGAGGTAAGGTTCATGCATGCCCCCTATTGAATATCAATATATGAAAGAAATGGTCTCAATCAGAGGAGAAATACATAAAATGTTTTTTGCTTATTTAAAAAAAAAAAAAAAAAAAAAAAAAAAACACAGTCTCCTTTGTCTCTCTGTTTTTCTCAAAATTTGTTGTCTCCATCTCCACATTTGGTTTCCCAAAAGAGTATAAACAAAATGATAGGAGGTTTTATGAGAAAGGAGCCCACTAACTCCACTAGGCTCCATGCACATCCACAAGTGGTGGACATCATCACAAGGGAAAATTGGATGAATTTCTTTGAGAAATTCCAAGGGTTTGATGAGGAAATTTCCCAAGAGTTGGCTCTCTCTCTATTACCCTACACAAGAACTCATGCCACTATCACCTTTAGAGGTATTTCCATGGAGATAACCCCTGAATTTATCAGTAGGGTCACTACCCTTCCTCTTGGGCTGCCTTGGAGTAGGATGAAAAACCAATTGGCCAGGATGCCAAGAAAATCTTTTTCCAAAACAATGAAACCCATGTAAAGGATAAAAATGGCACTAGAAGGGCTAGCATACCATATCCTTGGGATGAGGTTAGCTATCAAATAATCAAATACATTTCCTGTGAGGAGAGATACAACATTGTCTATGGTTATCACTTTAGAATCCTCCATGAATTAAGGTATGGCATGTATACTCCAGCACCTCAAAAGCTCAGTATCCCCTACTTCCTCTTGCAGTCCCTCATTGACTCCAGCATTAAGGTTTAAGAAGGAAATTCAGAGTAGCTAGCTCACCATGGGTTAATCAAAATCCTAGTGGAGGAAGCCCTCCATACATTTACACTCCCTATAGCATGGGAAGTCTTCCGAAACATGACAACTGAGGATGACATAAAGGCCTTAACCTATGATGTCAGTCCTAGTGGCAGTGAGAAGGAAGAGCAAAAAAGGGGAGAAGGTGAAGCCACTGGTGACTTAGCAAAACAAGAAAGGAAGGAGGAAGAAATTGAAATAGAGGAAGAGAGAGCTAAAGAAATAGCGCAGAAAGAGATAGAAAAAGAGACAAAAGGAGGAGAAAAAGAGGCAAAAAAGGCAGAACAAGGAGAAGAGTCCCTTGAGACTCTGGAAAGGGAGGCAACAGCTGCCCTTAGTACACCAATCAAGCCAAAGCAAAAGAGGAAAAGACAGGCCTCCATGTATTTCAGGGCTAGGAAGAGCACAAGAATCAAAACAGGCAAACCTCAGCCCTCTTCAGAAGTGCCAAATACAATTGAAGATTCACCCTCTACCAAGGGTAAAGAATCCCCTTCCAAGACACCTATCACATATGAAAGGGGGACTCCTAGATCTTCCACATGGAGGAAAAAGGTAGTACTACAGGACCTGAAGACAGTCCTACAAGAGGCTCAAACAGTTCTACAAGAGACACTGTAAAAACTATAGGAGACCCAACAACTTAAGAAAAGGATAGAAGAACAGCCACAGGTGAAGGAGGAAGAACCAGAGATACAAGAACCTGATCCCAAGCCTAGTATGGCTTCTTATTACAATCTGCTTGAGGGGGGAAGGATAATCCCACAAAAATTTGCAATTCCACTATTCTTTGAATTAGAGAAAGAGAGAATAAGAACACATAGGTGGATGCAAATAGCCAAATCCAAAGGATTTGAGGATGTTGGCCATATGGAAAACAAAATCAGATAAATGGGCACAGAGTTGAGTGCTCTTAGAGACAGGGAAGCAATCACAAGAAGCCACCTTGAAATTGAAAATGAGTTTTTAAGGAGGTAGCTGCAAGAGAAGGAGACCCGGCTGGCATGCATTGCCAGCTTATCCATGGAGGCATTGCAATGTAGAACACCAGCAAAATCCTATGGCCTCTATCTCAAGGACCAATGGTTACAATTCCAGATAAAGACTTTGGCACAAAGAGGCACAATGCCTTTCCAAGACTACAGGCAGTTTATGGATCTATGTGACCAAAGCACATCAAAGGATAAGGCAAAGATGGTAGAATTCTATCTACATAACATGGCCCTCACAAACATGAATGTGTGGGACCCCAATGCCAAGCTAGGGGACCTACAATTAATGGAAATGGCCTCATGGATGAACCATGAAAAAAATGAGGACAACAAAAATAAAAAGATTGATGGTAAAGGAGCAAAATGAGCCACTAATGATAAGAGATGAACCATCAGATCCTATGGCACTCATCAGCACACACAACCTACTTGCTAATGACCCTCAGATTGCCCCTAGATATCTCATCAATTGGGCACAAGCCATTGCAGACTTTGAGGATATGCAAAGGCTACTTGGGGATGACTGTGTGCATGCATGCATGAGGAGATGGAACACCTTACCACACAGTTTGCAGATCAGGGAATATCATTACCCCATGAGGTTGAAGGAGGCATTGAGAAGAGTGCCAATGTACAAGCACTCCATGCAAAGGATGAAGGTCAACTGGATTGGCCTCAAACTGAGTCCCCCACTGTTGTTCGGCATGCTGGAAGGCAGAAGGGAAGAAGAAGGGGAATAGCAGTGGAAGGAGATAGATAGGAAGGCAGGATTCTATCGCAAAGAAAAGTAAACCACATCAGAAGCCTGGGATGCCAGGGAGGCCACCAGGGCCATAAAAGATGAGGAGATTGACTAAGTTGCTCAGAGGATGAGCAAAACTTTCAGTGGGGGGTGATGATGAGCCTCATAAATGGGTAATTATATGGGCTCATTTTACCTCCTAACCTACTCAAACCAACCATTATCTTAGCTTATTACATGATTTTCTTATTATATTTATGCTTATAGAGTGAGTTGAGTTAGTTATTGTGCCATGTGGTCTAATGTGTATTTAATGCATATTATTCACGATTTTCGAAATCAAAGTCAAGGATCCAGTGGACAAATGGCAGAAATAACTTGAACTAGATAGAGGAGAGGACTTATAGGATGGAATCCCCCTCATTTGTTACTCCTCACTTCAAATTCCCCTTCACTCAGCTCAGAGTACAAGTAGCTGAATCATGCACTAGAAGGCAACCAAGCAAGTGGAGGATGACTGATTATTATCTTGAGTTTTGGGATCCAAGCCTCCCTGATTTTAAGGAAGTTGTTGGTAGCTTCATTTGTATAAGTAGAGAGGCCTAGGGCCTCACTAGGGTTGGATTTTTGTTGGATTTTTGCTTATGTAAACTCTACTCGAACTTCGAGCTTATTTTTTGTGACAGTTTCATGTAATCTTGCTTGTTTTGAAAATAAAGATGGAATCCTTTTTGAGCTAGCACTGAGTTACCTTAGAGGGCTGAAGCTTTTCGGTTAGGGCCCAATCCAAGCAGCCAAACTCCTCTGTACTTGTATCTGTATGCTTTGTTTCAGTTTGTAGATTAGTTTATTGTTAGATGTATTTTTTATGGTTAAGAATAGGTTGCTTTTGATGATTTAGTAGTTTGCTTCCATTTGTGCTTTCTGTAGTAGGTTAAACAGTGATCAACAAAGATTCAAAAAGCTATAAATAGTGCCTTTTCCTCTCTTCCTCCCTTTGGGACCATGATTTGAGGTAAAGACCCACTTGCTGCCCCAAAAACATAGATTTTTCTCCTTCACAGGACTTCTAGTGTTTGCAGCTTTTTAGAAGGTTAATAGTCCAATTTTGCTTCACTTTTGATCTTCTTCATCATGCTTACTTCCTAATTTGCAATAGTCTTCTTTCAAGTTTTCCTTTCCTACAGTATATCTCAGCATTTCCTTTCATAGATCATAGTTTAGACACTTTTTATGCAAAACTCTGTTTTTCCTCCATGCATTCATTTCACTTGTTGCTTGATTTCCTTCGTTGATTGTCAATTTCTATTCAGCATACCTCTTCCAGCAGTAGACCAGCTTATCAGCAATCACTCCTTCCATCTAATCCATGCCCTATTGGTCTCCCAAACCTCACCTCAATTCTGCCTTAATTTCCTACATTTTTCCTAGGACTTCTTCCTCTCTCCTTGAGCAAATCCATTCATCTTTCTCTCTCCTGGTGGTTCATGGTAGACCATAGGCACCTTAACACCTCATTCCAACCTTCATCCACCTTTTTCACCCACTCTCACACCCTCAAAACAATGAAAACTGCTCTGGGCCTCCTCCTGTAGGCCTCCTATAGATTTCCTATGTCCTCCTGTAGATTTTCCTGTAGGCTTTCTTTTGAAGGCCGAGTGTGGGAAAAGTCTCTAGAAGGCCACCTGAGACCTCCTAGGAACCATCCACACCATTCTACATCCTCTCAAGTACCAAAACCACCTTCCACTGCCACCTATTCGTCGTCACACTCACACACAATAAATTACATGCATGTCAATTTCACATAAAAATCCAAAAATATGTTCTTTGTTTATTTACTTCCAGAAATAACATAGTTAAGTGTTGTTTATTTCTTTGAGTAGGTAATTGAATTCCTTTCATGGTTTTCATAGTGCTTTCTGCAAAAGTAGAATTAGTTGGTTGATTAGGGTTTACTAGGCTTGCTTTACATTTCAGTCTTTCTCCTTTCTGCAGTTAGAATAGCATCTGTAGAGTAATATTTCTTTCCTTCCATCACATATATAGCTTCTTCTAGAATCCATAGAAGTTGGCTTGAGCTCCTAGTGATCTCACGCCGGCTGACCAAGTGACAACTTGCAATGCGAACTAGTACTTGTGCATACAACACCGACGGTTCCAAGTTTGTTACAAACTACCGAGTTGATAAGAGTAAAGTAGGCAGATCAGGAGTTGCAGCATTATTGCTGCAATACTGGTGCTCACAATGTGCCTTGCACAAAAGGATCATAAGTCTCATGTTAAAACTTTTAGAGGTGATAAAAGTAGTAGAGGTCGTGTTAGGAGAAATCATAGAAGCAGGGTGGGGAATAATCAGGGAGACAGACAACAAAGGAATTTTAATGATAGACCAACTATAAAAAGTTTTAGATGTGGTAAAATTAGTCATATTGTTGCTAACTGTAAAATTACTTAGGAGAAAGTCATTGAAAGGAGAGAATAGTTGAAAAAAGAAAGTTCATCGACAACCAGATAAGGAAATATCATCAGAGTCTACACATTACATTGTTGTTCACTATAATTTTAATATTAATGATATTTTCAACACTTTAGTTTCTTCATGGCGAGATAGTTGGATTTTTTATTCAGGAACCACTTGTCATATGACAATTAGGAGAGATTTTTTTGAAACTTTCTGTGATGATATTAATGTTGTTATTTACTTTGCGAGAAGTCTCAAATTAAACCATCTGGAATTGCGTCTATTCATTTCAAGGTACCAAATATTGCAAATTATGTTTTACAGGACGTACTTTATATTCCATAGTTTCAATGAAATTTGATGTCTCTTATTCATATTCGACACTAGGGGAATTTTATTCATATATTTGATGGCATCATCGAGATAGGAAGAGCATCTGATCATACAATTATTGTGACCGGTATGGAAGAAGGTATGCTTTTAAAATTAAATGGTACTTCATCTACTAATCCTTGTGAAAGTTATGCTCTTTTGGTGCATCAAAGTGATATCCTGCCTCCAAGATTATTGCGGCATGCTTGATTTGATCTCATCCATTATTGTAGCATCAAAATTATGAAAAAGCGAGGTATTAAAGGTCATCCTATGGTTCCAAGAAATATTACACGTTATGATGCTTGTATTTTGGGAAAACATTGTAAATAGGCTTTTCATAGTTCTTTTAGAGCTTCACGAAAATTAGGTTTTGTACATTCATATTTATGTGGAGTTGTACCTATTGCAACTACAAATGGAAACAAATATGTGCTAACATTTATTGATGATTACTCGAGAATGTGTTGGGTGTATTTTTTGAAGGATAAGTCACAAGTGTTTGAAGATTTTTAAAATTTTTCATTTGATCATTAAAAATGAAACTCAACAAAATATAGGAATTCTTAGAACTGATAATGGTGGCGAGTATACTTCTCATTATTTTGAACAATATTTGAATGACAATGGAATCAAACATCAAGCTACTATACCTTATAATCCACAGCATAATGGCGTTGTAGAATGTATGAATAGAACTTTGCTTAATATGATTAGATCTATGATGTTTTTTAAGAATGTGAAGTTAATGTTTTGGAGAGAAGCAATTCTTTGTGCAGCTTATATTAGAAATCATTGTCCTTCTTCTGTTATTAACAACATAACTCCTTATGAACTTTGGTATGATAGACTCCCAATTGTTCAGCATTTGGGACTCTTTGGATCAAAATTTTATGCTTTGATTCCTAAGCAACTACAAAATAAATTAGGAGCAAGAAGTCGAAAATGTATATTTTTGTCTTATTCTAATACTTCCAAAGCAAACAGGTTGTCTGATGAAGAAAATAAGAAGTTCATTCTTTCTAGAGATGTTAATTTTCTTGAATCAAATAAGGATAATTCCATTGTTGATAAGCAACTGGCTCATTTGGAGAAATCTGCATCTAAAAATTTCTATTTTGAATTTGATAATTGTTGGAAATAATACTGAGAGGGGGGGTGAATCAGTATTATCACATTAATAAAACTTTTCATTTCCAAACTCTAATTCATATATGCTACTTCCACAACTTCTTATGATTAAGTTAATTGATCTTGAATGAGTGCATTAGAACATTATCAACCATATTATCAGTTAACAGATGCAATAACATAGAATAGATCATCACACATAAGGCACACACATGAACACCATGATATAAGGTGGAAACCCAATGCGGGAGAAAACCACCTGCTGCAAGTCATTTCAATCTTCTTCTTAATAAGAAAATCCTTTTACAATATTTGTACTGGTGCAGTCTTATACCCGTACGGGAGCTACAACCCCCTTTGCTCTTGTACTAGCCGATCCATTTACTAGTACGCAGGCTGCTACCTGCTACAATGCTTC
>APFE031244652.1:0-16028 GCA_000404065.3 Pinus taeda | reverse complement strand
GATCTATCATGGGATCTGGTTTTCTTGTCGAATCATCTCCGCTATCATCCATATATTCCACATTTATATTTATTATAACACCCATCACCAAATTATTATAATGATTTTCGTTTGTAAAATTAGGCTTCACCTTACGTGAGATTTAATATCATGGCATCTTTTGGATTTCAATGACTAACAAATTGTTCTCTTACTAAATTGTAATAAATCAATTCTTAATTTTAATGATGCCATTAATCTGAAAGATATTCACATTTACAATATGTATCACAAAAGTTTTAGATCTAAAATTTTTCATCCAGCATAATTTTTTTGAATGGTTGGCGTTATTTTATGATTTGGCGGCACAAAAATTTCTACTTGTGTAGTTCAGATCTAGTGAAACTTCAACCGAATTACATTGAAACTTTGAGGGATTCAATGTTCAAAATTGAACCCATGTCATGCTTCTAGTGTGTCCTAGAAGGGCTAAAAAAAATTTAAAATATCAGAATCACTTGCCAATCACGAAACTTAGATTGAATTTCTATATTTAAAAAAGAGAGAAATATTTTAATAACCTGTCAATATTTTTTTGAAGTTCTTCAAGTTACTCCTACTTCTATATCGATAATAAATAATAGTAGGGTAACATCTCCTCGTATTTCTTTCCTATTTCACAAATTCGTTCTTAATGCAATTCCATCTACCTAGTGCCCCATCAACCTAATTAAATCTATACAAAGTATGGAATTTCAAGTTCCTTATGCACTATACTAAAAAAACAAGGATGAAATGTTATTGGTGAGGACAATAATAGTAACTCATCTCATTCACTTACATAGAGAACAAAACCAATTTATAATATATTCCTGAGTCTGGCATCCATCACAATGGGGCATATTGGTACCACATATGTCTTAAATGAAACTATTGTAAAAATAGGGTCACATACTGCTTAAAGGAAACTATTGTAAAAATAGGGTCCAAGGAATCATACCATTCCTCTAAATTCATTATTTTCTATCGATGTATCTCACTCTCTAAAAAGAATGACAATTTCCATCCATTGATTTAAATTTTCAGAAGCAATTGAACTAATCTCTTGACTATCCACTTCATTCTTAGAATTTGTTGAAGGCAAAGGCGATGACCCTGTGTGAAAATGCACTCAATTAATTTAATTATGAACATGATGTTGATTGATTCTTCACGCATATAAAATGCAATACATGCATGAGTGGTAGGTTAGATTGTGTAGATGAATGACAATGTAATGCCCCACCCCACATTTGTTCACTTTAACATGCTCACTAGGGTAACCTGAGATGAGAGTTATTATGCGCAACCCAATTTCCAAGATGCACTTATGGAAAATAGGGTCCATATGTCTAGAACTAACTGCAAATACCGAGTAACACATGCTCGTAGTGTTATCAACCTAACTTGACCCAACACTATTTATTTTAAGTTTTGTTTCATTAAATTTAACACAACTTTCTATTTTTCACTGTTTTTTGAGTTCTAAACTTTTGAGGTCATTTGAGGGCCAAAACGACATTTTTATGGAAAACAAAGAGACCAAAAAGTGCCATTTTTTTTAATAAATATTCTCTTATTGGTCTCGTCGAGGATTCAAGGAGATCTTCGAAACGAAGTATTATGATAGCCAAACTAAGATTGTATGCCAAAGTTACGACCTTGGCAAGTTGGAGGTATAGATTATTCATTTATACAAACACTTTGTGGACATAGTACCTGTAGGTCATAAATACATATATGTTCATTGTTTCCTTAGCATCATCAAAAAATCAACAAGAAGACTCAATGCCCTCTCAAGCTAGTGGCATTAAACACTAGTTAGCTCATGCATTCACATAACCATTCAATAACTTATCCAGCCATATGCAAGATCCATAACAAGAGAACATTATACAACAATAATACGCCATGCTTATAACCAACATTTAACCAGAATGAATTCAGGACAAACCAGCCATAGAATCAACACAATAACCAACACATGTTCTCATTGATCTCAATTAAAAATAACACATAATAATATATGCATAAATAAAATAAGTCAGGGACTTCCATGAACCACCTGAAAATAGATTGGAAAAAACAAAATCTCTCTTTCATCCAATCACCCCTGCGCCATATTCCAAGCATGAATGTGGGATCACATGGGATAAATCGAAAAAAAACCAACTAGGGAATCTAGAGGCCACACCACCTCATCCCACAACCACAGTGATTTCACCTCAACCGATCCAAAAATCACTAATACCAAAACAAGCTTGGATGCCTTCGAACTTCTTCACTATACCTAGAGGAATTTTTCTGTCTCCACCCACCCATCAAGAGTTCCAGGAGAAACACCATCTCCACCCTCAACCCTTGGGAATTTTCTCTAGACCACCTCAACCAGGATCCAAATTTTATCAGCCATCCAAAGATTAATCATAATAGGGAACCCACTACATCATGGTTATCCAAAAAATGGAAAAGGCAAGGTTGAAACCACTTTCAATCCAGGAAAATCCCATGCCAATGACAACAAGTAACCAAATAACCAAATGCATGTATTCAAATCTCAACAAGGAAACCACACATGAAACTTGTTACCTGCAATGTCCTCTCGTTGTAGATGCTTTTCCAACCTTCTCTTTCACCACCCATGAATTCCTTTGCTAGCTTGCTTGCTTTTGTCCAAGTTCTCTTTTTCTCTAAGTCCAAGTGAGAATGCCTCTTTGTCCAAGTGAATGTCAAAATGCTCCAAGGATTTAAGAGTGAGAAAAAATAGTTAAGAGTGCTAAGAATGCCTAACATATCCATAGAATGTTCTCCCTCTCCTTTTATTTCCTTTTTCCTTCAGTTTCCTTTATTTTCTTTTGCATGCATATTCTTGTCTCTTCATCTTCATTTTCTCATATTTTCTTTATTTCTTTTAATCCATTTTCTTTTATTGTCTTTTGCCAATGCCAATGCCAATTTACATAGTCATTAATAAACACAGGTGATTCCCATTATAATGTTTATCCCCTAATTTAGGTTGGAATACATGTCCCATGACCTTGATTTAATTTAAAACATGGAAAATCAACCGAGGGCTATTACAAACCCCCGTTGGGGGAACACCATCCTCAGTGTTCTATGGCACTTATGGCCAGTAAAACATATTGCTTACGGAGATTTATAACACAACTCGATGCAATATTTTAAAATGACAAACTGTTGAAAACATGACAAACATATCGCTTATTAGAGCTTTATAACACAAATCAATGTGATATTTACAATGACACACACACACACACACGCATACCAAAAACTCATTTTCTTCAACTACCAAATAAATATGGATATAATGCCCGCATCTAATCAACCATCTCAAATGTAGCTTCATCGGGCCCAAATTACTTCCACTGCACTTTAAGTTGCTCCATTTCTTGATTCAGGAACATGAGATATTTCTATTGTAATATGCATTGTGGCTTTAACTGGAACTCTCCTTTTGGTTCCACCTACAATACATACCAATCAATCACATGATCAACATCTTGTACATATCTCTTAAGCAATGAAACATGGAAAACATCATGGAATTTCACTGATGGCAATAGAGAAAGTCTGTATGCCACTAGTCTAATCCTCTCAAGGATCTCAAAAGGCCTACAATACTGAGGTGCCAACTTGGCACATGACCCAATCCTTAAGGAGCTCCTATTGGGCTTGATTCACAAGTACACATGCTCCCCAACTTGAAACTCCTTGAATGCTCTCTGCTGATTCGCATAACTATTCTTTGTGTCCTATGTTGCCTTTAAATTCCTTTTAATAACTCGTATCTCCTGCTAAACCTCACCCAGATTATCTAGTCCAATCAACACCCTATTCATTAGATCACTTCAACTGATAGGAGTATTACAACTCTACCCATAGAGAGCCTCAAATGGACTCATCTTCAATAATTCATGATACCCATTATTATAAGAAAACTCCACTAGTAGGAGATACTCCTCCCACTTCCTCCGCTGATGCATGGCATACATCCTCAACATATCCTCAAGAATATTGTTAACCCTTTCTTTCTGTAGATGATAGGCTGTGCTGAAAGCTAACTTTGTCCCCAAGCCTTCAAATAACTCTTTCCAAAACTTGGAAGTGAACTTGACATCTCTATCTGATATAATATTCTCGGGAACTCCATGCAACCTCACTATCTCCTTGATGAATATTTGAGCCACTTCACTAGCTGAATTAGTATACTTCACTACAATGAAGTGAACTACCTTGCTCAAGATATCAACCACAACAATGATGGAGTCACACTGCTCCGATGTCCTAAGGAATATTGTAATTAAGTCCATGGAAATGACCTCCCATTTGCATTTTGGAATCGAAATAAGCTGTAATAGACCATATAGATGCTTTCATTTAGCTTTCACTTGTCGATAGTCCAAGCACCTTACAACAAACTCAACCACCTCTTTCTTCAAATTTGATCAATAATAGAAATTCTTGATAGTTTCTAGAGTCTTCTGGTATCCTAGGTGACCTGAATACGGCTTGAAGTGAAACTCCTCAAGATAAGCTTCTTCAATTCACTGCTATCTATCACATAAATCCTGCTCTTCAATTTGACCAAGCCATCTGCTGTGAGGTGATACTCCTCACCTTGATCACTCCTATTGCAATCTTTTCTTTAGCTGCTGGTACTTCTCACCATGTTTCCCTGCATGTAAGATACACTCTTGCAAGTCTATCACATAATACCTCACAATTGAAATATGATTCACTTGCACTATCCTACCGAGAGAATCTACAAACCTATTCTCTTTGCCTTTAATTTACCCTATCTCAAAATCAAACTCACTGAGAGTAGCCAACCATCTTGTTTTTCTTGCATTCAGATTGGGTTGGTCAAACAAGTACCTCAATCCACTGTGATCACTCATTAGGATGACCTTCCTGATAAGGAGATAATGTCTCCAGATAATTAATGCACGAATGATGGTTGCCAACTCAAGATCAAGAGTCACATAATTCTGCTCATGTTCATTCAAATTCCATGATTCATAGAAAACCACCTACCCTTCCTACATCAGGACTCCACCAAGTCCTTCCTTACACACATTTGTACAAACCACAAACTCCTTATCAGGATCCACAATCTTCAAAACGAGAGCATTGGTAAGCAAATACTTCAACTGATGAAAGCTAGTTGCAGACTCATCAGTCCATTCAAACTTATTTCCTTTCCTCTACAAAGATGTGATAGTATAGCCAATCTTGGAGAAGTTCTTGATCAAGCGCCTGTAATAACCTGCTATTCCCATGAATGACCTAACATCATTCACATTACTTATAGTTGGCCACTCCATGATAACTTTGATATTTTCTAGGTCCATTGTTATTCCTTCCTTGGAGACAACATGTCCCAAGTAATGAATATGGGATTGAAAGAAACTGCACTTGTTGAGATTGGAATATAACTTATGCTCTCTGAATAATCTCAACATTGCTGCAAAGTGCTCTGCATGCTCCTCTTCATTCTTTTAATATACCAAGATATCATCATTAAAAACTATCACAAACTTATCTATGTAAGGGTGCAACACACTGTTCATCAAACACATGAAGGTGGATGGAGCATTAGTAAGATTGAAAGGAACCACTGCAAACTCATAGTTCCCATACCTTGTATGAACTTCAGCCTTGGAGATGTCTTCTTCTTTAATGTGCATGTTGTGATATCCTAGTCTCAGATCGAACTTCAATAATATCACCCCTCCCTTTAGATGATTAAACAAATCATCAATCCGCAACAATGGATACTGGTTCTTGATAGCCACCTTGTTCAACTTCCTGTAATCAATGCACAATCTCAGAGTCCTTCTTCCTTACAAAAAACACTGGTCCATCCCATGGAGATACACTTGGTCTTATGTATCCCTTATCAAGCATTTATTTAAGATGCAATTTTAGTTCCACTAACTCCAGAGTACTCATCCTGTAAGGTGCCTTAGATGCTAGTGTTACTCCCAACATCAACTTAAAAGAGAAATCCACCTCCCTATGAGGCAAAAACTTTGTAATCCCCGCTGTAAACATATCCTAAAACTGTTGCATGATAGGATACTTCATCAAGAATTCATCATCCTTATCTTCCTTTCCTTTGTCCCTAGAAACATGTACTGCAAACAATAAACATTCTTATTATTTATTATTGATTATTAAGGGAGGGATGTTACATACTCTCCCACTTTCAGGAACTTCGTCCCGAAGTTAAGTTTTTTTATTATTTTTGTATTATTTTTATTAGTTCTTATTATTTATTATTGATTATTAAGGGAGGGATGTTACAGCAATCCACCTTGGTCCTGTAAATGAACAACCTATCCATGCCCAATAACATGCTATATAAACCCAAGGGAAGCACATTTAGATGTGTTGATGTCGGCATGACATTAACCTCAAACGCACAAGTTCTCACCCAATGATGAAATCTTCTCTTGGTCCCTGTAGCCAACTGCACATGTCAAGATTTTGCATGCAAAGCCTCATTCAATTGGTATTGATCTACTAGATTAGGACTAATATAGCTATAATTTGATCCAGGATCAATCAAAATGGAAACAACTTGATCACAAAGCTTATCTCTCATCTCAATAATGGACGTTTGATGATTTTCCTGCTATCTACTACTGCATATATTCGAGGAATACTTTGACCAACATCCCCAATAGTCTGTGCCTCCTGAGCATTGTAAATATTAGGGCTACCACCTTGTTGCGATGGATAATCCCTCCTGTAGTGGTCTCCACCACAGGTCGAACACCTCAAAGGTTTTCTCCATCATCTTTATTTTGCTTCTTCTCAGGTTGAGACCCATGTCCTCTCTCAGTTGCATTGAACTTCTTATGAGGTACCACATTTTCCTTGTAACTTGGATCCTGCAATCCTCCTTGCTTCTTGAGCCATTATCCTTTAGTATTCTTATTACTTTTCTAGTCACATTTGAACTTAGGCTTACACTTTGACTGCTCATAACAATACTTCAACTTTCTTATGAATTCCTCCAATGGTCGCGGCTAATCAAACTCGATCCGATTTTTAAATGCTAATGGAAATTTGTTGATGAACTTTTGGATCTTTTCTTTATCATCCTTGATATAGGTAAAATATCTAAACAACTATTGATTAGGTGATCATGTCCTAAGTGGAAAAAAAAAATGCTCAAATTTTGAATTGCTCAGAATTGGTTGAAACTAGAACACTAGGACATGCCTCGTCGATATGATCATGTAGTCATGAACGACACTCAAATCTGACACTATATGTGAAAGTTATTCAAGTTTGAAATTTCACAATTTCATGCAAAAGTCCAGTTTGACTTGTGTTGACTTTGAATTAAAAAAATTAACAAAAGAATATTCTGAGAATATTCCTTGGAATATTCCATGAAATATTCCCTACTGGCCAATTGATGGATGCCACATGGCCTGCCCGGAGGCCACCACGTGGCCCCAAGTCTGCAAGTTTATGGTGCAAAATTTTTGTGACTTCGCAGGATTCGGTCGCGGGTCTCCGCGCTACCAGCCCACAGGCCCGACTGGCCCGCCTACTCGTTGGTTCTTAACAATCAACGAGCACATTACCTACTTAAGGTTTAACCATTTGTTGTGTGGGGGTAAGGACCGCTAGCGGTCTTACCCGCCAGCGGTCCATGTGGTCACACGCCGACGGTTACGCCAATGGTCACGAAATCTGCCAGCGCAAATCGTAACCTCCGCCCTAAATAACTCTCACATGTGCCGACTCCACCAACAGTTACGGTCAGCCCGGCGGTCAACATGGCGGACTGCCCAAAACTAGCAGAAATGGCCAAAATTCACTGCAGTTAACTCCAGTTGCTCGATTTGGTGGAGTTTCTTTAGGGTAGATTGGACAAAAACTTTTGAAGGTCATAACATTCACTAGGGAGATCCTTTTGGAGTGATTTTTTTTTATTTAAGGTATTCTCAGCATTCCAGAGTGAATGGTAAGGGTTTTAGAGCCATCATAGCTCATCTTCAGGTACTTTTTCAGCAAAGGAGCTTGGAGAGCCATCAGGGCCTAGGGAGTGTTGGCGCTGTATTGGTCTATGGTTAACCTTTGGAGGTCAAACAAAAGCCATTCTTAACTGTTTTATGTGTTTTGAACTCATTTCCACATATTATTTTTCATGTTTAGGATTTCTTTTCACTGTATAACCAATTTGAGCATCTAATAAGAGTAAGGACATGCCCATTTAGGGGCCTTGGACCCGGCAGATGTCGCCCAGGAGGGGAGAACTGCCTTATCAGCTACTGTGTTATATTATGTGATTTTATCTTGTTGTTTTTTTCAAATTTGATATGCTAAACAGTAAAATGAAATAACACTCCTTCACACATAAGACTCAAAATTTACCAAACCCACTTTGTTTCAATTGCAAGACATCAATAACAATTTGCACATATAATTTAATGGAAATGAATACCTTGAACAACAAAAAAAAGTAGTTTCATTTTCAAATCAGATGGTATTAGAGCTCAAGTTTTGAGCATTAGTTTTGTGCAAAGATGTTTTTGGCTGTTTTGCAAGTTTAATGCTTACCAGGCTTAAACTTCAAAGAGGGAAAGGACTATTGGTTAGAGCACAAGATAATCCTCAACCGAGGAGGGCCAGAGTGCCATTATCTCCACCTTCTGGTTCACCATCAATAGCCTTGGAAGAAGCTTCAAGTATGTCTGAAAGGGAAGGAGAAGTTCCTGAAGACATGGATCCAAGAGAAGAAGAATGGGTATTCAGAAAAGCTTTTTTGGACATGACTGAGATGGCAAGAATATTATACCAGGAAAGGAATGATAGGTTGGTTGGAGAAGGGTCTAAGCATCAAAAAGAAGGAGAGGGCTCTTTAGGATGAAAGAAAGATGATGATAATTCAAAGAAAGGACATGGAGGAAATGGTGATCCACCATCTCCATCTTCATCCTCTTCCTCTACCTCAGTAAATCAACCTCATAATCTCAAATCTTCTGGAAAAAGTCCATTTTTAAAGCTAGATGTTAAATTTGAATTACCCATGTTTAATGATGAAGTCAATGCAGAGAAACCTGACAACTGGATAAGATAGTTGGAAGTTTATTTAAGGATATAGAACTTATAGGATGACGACACCAAGATTTAGTTAGCCTCATTAAGGATGGAAGGAGCAACATTGGTATGGTAGGAAGCCAAGACCAAGGATGAAATTAAAAAACATGGTAAGCTTACTTTATCATGGGTTTAATTTATTTCCACAATTAAGAAGAAATTTTATCCTCTTGCTCATTTACAAAAGGCTATAATGAATTGGCAAAGTCTTAGACAACTTAAAGGACAAAGTGTTCAAGAATACACTCAAGAGTTTAGGAGAAGAGCAATCTTATTAGGGGCAATCTTATTAGGGGTATACTTACAAAGTCAAGAAACTTCGCTGAAATATATAGGTGGTTTGCACAGCTACCTTAAACACGCTATCCTTATGTTCAATCCTACTAGTCTAGACGAAGTTTGTGTACAGGCTATGCATTTAGAGACTAGAGGGAAAAACACTTTTGATGGAAACGAGGGTAGTGATTTTAAAGGCAAAGGAAGAAAAAGGATTGCAAACTCTAGAAAGGAAAAAGGGAAATTATTTTTCAAGAACTATTCAGAAACAAGCCACAATGAAGACCACTGTTGGAAGCTTCATCCAGAGTTGAAACCAAAGAAATATAAAACCAAAGAAAAGGAAAAAACTGTAGCAACTGTTGAACAGGACTTAGGGTCTGAATCAGGTGGTGAGACAAAAAGTATCACCATGGTATTAAAGAACATAAAGGGGAAAGAGGCTATACAAGAAACAAATCCCAGTTCTAGCACATTAAACTGTCACAAAGAAACTCAAAATGAAAATAGGAGGATAGAGCCATTCCATGTGAGGATAATCTCAAACAACACAAAGATAGACACACTTTTTGATAGTGGGTCTCAAACTAATCTCATATTAGAAGACTTGGTCAAACAATTGAAACTTGAGACAATTCCACATCCAAAGCCTTATTCACTTGGGTGGATATGCAAGGATGCAAACTTACAAGTCTCAAAGAAGTGAATCTTGCGCTTCGCCATAACAACTCATTATGTTGATTGGGTTGAATTGGATGTAGTACCGCTTGACATTACAGGTGTTGTCTTGGGTAGTCCATATTTATTTGACAAAAAGGCAATCTTCCATCGCCATGAGAATAAGTATCACTTGTTCAAGGATGGAAAATAGTACATTGTGAGAGCACATAAGAAGAAGCTAGAATCTTCTTTAGTCCATGTAGGGCAATTGAAAAGGTTAGTTAATGCAATTCAAAATTTTACTTTGTTTATGGTTAAACAACAAGATTTTGTACAATCTCCTTTTCATATTATTGCTAAAATAAATGAGGATGTGTTTTAGTCTGATAACAATTCGTCTTTAAAAGAAGATGACAAAAGGTTGCACAAGATACCTTTGGTGTCGATCAGTGTAGAGAACGAAGTGTCAGTGCAAAGCGGTGCAAGATTCCATGAGAAGGAAAATCATGCAAGAAAAGAGGGCACACAGTTCAACATGGGTCAATGTTGGTTTCAGAATGGCAGATTGGTATGGTGAGAAAACTTGGTCAGGATTCGACACAAGTATAGGGCTCATTCAGCAAAAATTTTCCATGTGAACAGTTGGCAAGGTGAACTTTATTTTAAGTCTTATTTTAAGTTTGACCATTGTATAAACAATATACTTTCTGCAAAATATAGTTGTTGTTCTGCAAATTTCAATAATTTGCATCATGACTCAGTCAATTTTAGCAATGGTCGGTCAGTGAATTCAAGGGAAAATTTATCTTTTTATGAGAAGCTCAATTTGATGAAGTTGGGAAGATTTGAGTTATTCAAGGCTAGAAGAGTAGATAATTAGTCTCCTCATATTCATTTTTGGTAATCAGAGAAATTTTGGGGTCCAAAAGCTTCCCATTTGGGAGGTGTGATCAGGTGATCATGTCTTAAGTGGAAACAAATGCTCAAATTTTAAATTGCTCAGAATTGGTTGAAACTAGAATGAAATGATAGGCCTTGTCGATATGATCCTATAGCCATGAACGACACTCAAATCTGACATTGTATGTGAAAGTTATTCAAGTTTGAAATTTCACAATTTCATGCAAAAGTCTAGTTTGACTTTGGTTGACTTAGAATAAAAAAATATAAAAAAGAATATTTTGGGAATACTCCTTAGAATATTTTTGGAATATTCCTTGGAATATTCCACAAAATATTCCCAGCTGACCAATTGATGAACGCCATATGGCATGCCCAGAGGCTGCGATGTGGCCCCAAGTCTACAAGTTTATAGTGCAAAATTTTTGTGACTCCGCAGGATTCGATCACGGGTCTCCGCACTACCAGCCCATAGGCCCAACTGGCCCACCTACACGTTGATTCTTAACAATCAACAAGCACATTACCTACTTAAGGTTTAACCATTTTTGGTGTGGGGGTAAGGACTGCCATCAGTCTTACCTGCCTGCGGTCCACGTGGTCACATGCCGACAGTTACGGCGACGTTTATGCCAATGGTCACCAAACCTGCCAGCGCAAACTGTAACCTCCACCCTGAATAGCTTTCACATGCGCCGAATCTACCGATGGTTATAGTCAGCCCAGTGGTTAACTTGACAGACTACCCAAAATTGGCAGAAATGGCCAAAATTAATTGCAGTTAACTCTAGTTGCTGGATTTGGTGGAGTTTCTTTAGGGCAGATTGGACAAAAACTTTTGGAGGTCATAACTTTCACTAGGGAGATCCTTTTGGAGAGATTTTTTTTTTTTTTTGGGGGGGTATTATGAGCATTCCAGAGCCAATGGTATAGGTTTCAGAGCCATTAGAGCTCATATTCAGGTACTTTTTCAGCAAAGGAGCTTGGAGAGCCATCCGGGCCTAGGGACTGTTGGAGCTGTATTGGGCTATAGTTAACCTTTGGAGGTGAAACAAAAGCCATTCTTGACTATTTTCTGTGTTCTGAACTCATTTCCACAGCTTATTTTTCCTGTTTAGGCTTTCTTTTCACTACATAACCAATTTGAGCATCTAGTATGAGCAAGGACATGCCCATTTGGGGGCCTTGGACCTGGCAGATGTAGCCCATGAGGGGTGAACTGCATTATCAGCTGCTTTGTTATATGATGTGATTTTATCTTGCTCTGTTTTTTAGATTTGATATGCTAAACAATAAAATGAAATAACACTCCTTCACACACAAGACTCAGAAATTTACCAAAAACACTTTGTTTCAATTGCAATACATCAGTAATAGTTTGCACATATAATTTAATGTAAATGAATACCTTGAATAGCAAAAAAAAGTAGTTTCATTTTCAGATCAACTCTAGAAATTTGGTTGTGTACTCTTCATCTGTCATGAAACCCATCTTGAGCTCATATAATTCCTTGGCCTTTCCATCATATTATCTCCTAGAAAAGTACTTCTTCTTGAAGAGTCTTTCAAACTCATCCCAATTCATTGTCTATTCTCTGATGCCTCTGACATGCTTAACATTTTCCCACCAGATATCTGCTTTTCCCTTAAGACTGAAGGTAATTATCTTGGATTTCATGTTCTCTGAATAATTATGCAATCTAAAGAATTTATTCATCCCAAGCAGCCATGCTTCTGCATCTTCTGATTTCTTCATTTCTTCATCCAAAGTAGGAAGTTTGGATTTTTTGAATTCCTCTAGAAAATATCCCTTCTTACTCCTCTTATAAGAATGATGGAAATGATGACGATGATGTCTCTCGGAATTGGAGCTAGAGTAAAATCCATGACTGCTAGCCCTCCTCTCAGGTGTATCCAAGGGTCTGCCACCCTTTACGGTATGATATTTGTCCATCCTATACCCTTTCTAGGACTTGCTTCCATCCGAACAACTATTATTTTCTTCCGGTCCATCTCCGTGAATAATCTCGAATTATCTCTGCTTCTGAAAATATGAAAGGATTTGGAGTATGACTACATTAACCTCGACTTGCTTTTCTTGAGCTCTGGCAAGCCTTTCTCGTGCCTCAATCAACCACTCATTGTTTTCCTTGCAACTCCCAGTTTTTTCCTTTGAGCTTCTAGAAATACTAAAAATAGCATTGCTATAGATAGCATTTCAAGATATTCCAATTTTAATTTGTCCTTGAATTGAAATTGAGAATTCAAATTCAAATTTAGTCTCACCAATTGTTTGAATAATAATTAATTAATTCATCTTTAGTTAATTAGTTGGAGAAATTCAAACATGAAGTCTTTGTGAAGACATGCAACAATTATCCCTTTGATTGAGGAAGTTATCCCTTAATTAAGGAGATAAGGATGAGTTGTATTAGAGTTGTAATTAGTAAGCTCAATTAACTGAGTTAAGTCTAGTTAGATTAGTTCTAAACAGTTGGTGGAACTAATTGTGAGTTCAGTCAGTTAATGTATGCATGCATGTAACTAGTGTTCTCCAGATGACTGAATATTCTCTCATGAATAACTCATGAATGTCAGTTCAGACAAAGGCCGAGTTGAGATTAAAGACATGGACATTGTACTACCAGTTGGAGGAATTTTCCTATAAATGAAACTCATACATGCAGAAGGAATTCATTCCTTCAGGATTGTGCAATTTTGATAATGTGTTGGAGCAGTGTGTGAGATCAGTGTCACACAAGGTTACAACAAGAGTAGCCAGGGAAAACTACGCAAGGAAACAGGAGGCTTGGAGGACAAAGGGAAAGGCATATGAGTTGTATAGTCTATCTATGAGCAATGAGGGATTGTACTGAGAGCTGGATAGTTGTGTGAGAGCTAAATATGTGTGTAATCTATGAGATATTTCCATTGTATGATAATACAGATAGCAGGGTTTTTAGCTGAGGCTTTCCCCAGAGTATTCTTCTGTGTTTCATGTGTGATTTAATCTTCTTCTTAGTTATATGTGTTCTATTTGATCTTGCTCAAATTGATTAAGCTTCCATAAGTTTGATTGTAGAAGTAGATTAAGTATTTTGCTTTAGTACATTGCATAATCAGATTAATGTAAAGTGAGAATTTCTACATGGTATCAGAGCAAAGGTGCTTAGAGCTATGAACAACATATTGAGAAGGGAAAAGTTTGAAGTTCAAAGTTCTTGATTGTAGGTACAAAATCATTTTCCTATCACACCTCAAAGTTCACCAATGGCATTCAATGGATTGAGACTCAAGTATGCCCTGGATGGCATCTCAAATTACATAGCATGGAAGGATCGCATGGAAGCGGTATTAGAAGACAATGGTTGAAGGACTTCATTGATCAAGAAGTCCCCAAGCTAGCAGTAGCTAATGCCCAAGAATTGGTAGAATGGAAGAAATGTGTGGCGAGATCGAGGATGATTATTTTGGAGGGAGTTCAAGACCATATTGTCTCAAGTCTCCATGGGAAGGAGACTCTGTATTCAATGTGGAAGACGTTGAAGGACCTATATCAAAACAATAGCAACCAGAGGAAGTTGGCTCTCAAAGATAAGCTTTGGAAAATCAAAATGGAAAAGGGCGATAGCATCTCTACATATCTGAACAAGCTCACCACTTGCAGGGATAAGCTTGGTAGTGTAGGAATCACGACAGCTGATGATGATATGGTGATCTTTTCTCTCCTTGATCTTCCAAAGAGCTGGAATAGTTACAAGGAATCAGTGAATGGAAGATAGAAACTAATAGATTGGGAACGACTGTGGTCTGATCTGATGCAAGAGGAGATCAGGACGAGCACCAGAGATGGTTCTTCATTTAAGGATGATGATGAAGAAAATATAGCCTTAGCCAGTAAGGCAAGGAAAGGGAAGGAGAAGGATTCTCATCCCAAATCGAATTCTTCTCATGGAGGGAAGAAGATTAACAAATCTAAAGTGAGATGCTTTAATTGTCATGAGGTGGGTCATTATGCAACTAATTTCCCATTGAAGAAATCCATGAAGGGATCCTCAAAAGGATCAGAAGGTGAGGCACTAGCCTCACAGTTCGAATTGGATTTTACCCTCAATACATGTACGGTTTCATCGATGATGGGTTGTGGTTGGTTTCTTGATAGTGGAGCCTTATTCCACATGACTGACGATAAGAGTTTTTTCAGTACCTTGGAGGAGAAAGACCTCCAGATGCGCATAGAGATGGGTAATGATGAAAAGTATAATGTTTCAGGAGTAGGCATGGTTGCTTTTCAGAGGGAGCATGGAGCTCTTATTACTTGGACAGATGGGAAGTATGTGCCTAGACTGAAGAAGAACTTGGAATCGATCGTGATGTTGGAGGATAATGGCTATGATTTTATCTTCAGTAAGGGAAAAATTTTCCTTAGACACATCACCACGAGATAGGTGAAGCAGATCGGTTCACGAGTCAAGAACCTGTATGCTCTTGAGGTTCAAGATGCATGCAAAGCCTTGAGAAGCAAGGCAACTGTTAGAGACTTGGTGGTTGAGAGGGAGAGTAAATTCCCTCTCAACATGCAACCACAGAAGAAGTCTCAGACTGTTATGAAACTAGCTCAAGAAAATATAGAAAAGATAGATCAACACCTTAGAATTCAGCCTCTTCGAGGGGGAAACCTCCTTTACATTACATAAATGAACACTTCTTGGATGATTCAAATGACAAAACCTCCTTTCTATATATAGGAGTCTAAGGAGTCACAATATAACCCAGCCGACCTAACAATAATAATATAAAAGCCACAAAAATAACAATAGAGGGATTCTATGGGGCACAGTAATAGCAATATGGGGTAATAGGGGCACAACAATATAAATAAGGGGTACAACTACCATAGTAATGGGGGTAATCACTAGTATTATAGGGACCCAACATGCCCCTCTCCTTCAAAAAAAGTGTTGTCCTCAACGCTTGAGTAGTTCTGGATACTTCTGTATAAAATTCTCATCCTCCCATGTGGAATCTTC
>APFE031244642.1:0-11720 GCA_000404065.3 Pinus taeda | reverse complement strand
TTTTTTTAACTGTAACGGGTATAATTTATTATTTGAAGTATGGTTGGGCCTAAGCCTAATCAACCGTCTTTACACAACTTTTCCTTGCATCTAAATGCTTCTTGTTCAATTTTGCGCTTGAATTAAGGAATACAATATGGGATAGAGCTTTTATCATTGATGTTGAGAGCTCCCGGTGCTATGAGACATCCTTTGTTTGCCATTTCATCCACCTCACTATTCAAACTTCTGAGAATATGATATATTTTGAAGGAAGTGAAATCTTGCAGAATTATCTTCAACCTTTTCAGAGACTTGTTGAGAATGGCGTTGTTGAACTGGTCGTCCGAGGTGATCTTCTTAATGAGGATTTCAGAATCTCCGAATGCTTGGCATTCTTTGATGCCTTTATCACGGACAATTTGGCAGGCTTTTGTGAGAGCAAGGAGCTCTGCCTGATTGTTTGTGCGAATACCAAGCCCCCAGCAAAAGCGAACTTTTCTGGAATTGTCTGAGAAGTAGATGACTCCTCCAGCTCCCGCAGCCCCAGGATTTCCCTTGGAGGCATCGTCGAAAAAGATTGAAGTGGTGTTTTGGGTCTTCCACCAAGCTTGAAAGGAAGCTTCAGGTTCTCTAATTTTCCAAGATGGATTGGGGAGGGGAAGGGGGAGGGAATGGGCTTTTCTTTTGGGATGAGGGCTATGAAGGTTCAGCCATGCCTTTTCTATGGGGAGGAGGGAGGAGTCTGATTTTTGGGAATGCAGGAGGACAGTTTCAAGAAGAAAAGCTTTTGTAATAGAGGCAGATTTAGTAGGAGAGCAAGTAGAGTTGTTGAAGATCGAGTCATTCCGGGCAAGCCAGATTTCCCAACATACAAATTTGGGGATGGAGAGCCAAATGTGAAACCATAGTGAATTGTTGGGGATATTATGAGGATAACATTGAAACCAATCAGTAAAGAGATCTGCCACGGAACTGTGCTGGGGAGGGGAGGCGTGCAATCCAAGAAGAGTTAATTTCCAAACTTCTTTGGCAAAATCACAATCAATGAACAGATGAGAGGCTATTTCTCCAGAGTTTCTGCACATTCCGCATCTATGTGGCCCAACAATATTTCGTCTTGACAGATTGTCCCCTGTGAGCTATTTATTCTGCATAAGAATCCAAAAAAAGAAGTTGACTTTGGGTAACCCATTGGTGTTCCAAACCTGTTTCCATAACTCTGGAGATCTAAGTCCGTCTTTTTTGAGCTACAGGGCAATGTAACCCAAAGTTGAAGCATAAGATTCGGAGTCACCCCACCCCCCATTTGTCTGCGCTGTTGTGATGGACCGGCGTTGCGTTTGAGAGCATCGTTTTGAGAAGTGTGAGATGATTGTGGAGCTGCGTCGACACGGGAGGGAATTCCCAGTCAACCCAATTCCCTTTACTGTCCCATGCGGAGATGTCATTCAACTTTCGTATACCTACACTGTGGAGCCATTCTCTTAGCTCGCGAATTTCTTCGTGGGAGTTAAGAGGGGGGTTGTTCATAATGCGGTCTTTCCAGAGTAAGATTTTCTCCCCGTTGCTAGGTATGTGATACAAGTGATTCCTGAAGCTGTTGATACAGTTCCTACAGAGATTCCAAGTATGTGTGCCTGCGGGAGTATTATTTGCTGACAGATGCCTGAGAGAGATCCCCTGCGCATATTTGGAGGTGAGCGTTTCACTGACAGGATGTGTGGGGTCTGAATAGATTTTCCAAAGGAGCTTGCATCCAAGTGCCAGATTAGATAAAGCAGGGTCTCTAATCTGTAGACCTCCGTCCAATATTGGCCGCTTGACAAGATCCCAGTTTGCCAAATGCAATTTACTGTGATTGCCTCTACCTCCTTTCCAGAGAAAGTCTCTCAGGAGATAAGAGATCTGCTCCATTATGTGTTTCGGAGCAAGAAGGAAAGAGGCTTGATAAATGGGGAGAGCAGATAAGACAGATTTAAGTAAGATAATTTTTCCTCCCTTGGTGAGCCAGTAACCTCCCCAGGAGGTGATCTTGTCTTTAATTTTTCTAATCATGCCATGCCACATAGATCTGTTGTTCACTCCAAATGTGAGAGGTAAGCCGAGGTATTTTATGCTGTCCCAATGAGCGAAGCACTCAAAAACAAGAATCTGGGCAATGGTGTTGAGATTGTGTTGACTTACATTCCATCCATAGATTGAACTCTTTCTGTCATTTATCACAACTCCTGAGGCTCTGCAATAACTTTTTAGAACAGAGTCAAAATTAACTGTTATTCTAATAGAGGTTCCACCTAGAAGAAGGGAGTCATTTGCAAAGAGAGCATGATTTATAGGCTTGAGAGAATTTGCAGTTCGAATTCCTGGGAGTCCACCAGTGTTCATTTTAGCAACCAGCTTCCTGCTGAGAGTATCTTCCATGAGAATATACAGAAAAGGCGAGAGCGAACAACCTTGCCTTAGTCCATGATGGGCTTGGAAGAAGGATGTTGGGCGGCCATTGACCATGGGAGCTATCCAAGGGTTTGAGATGCATGCTTTAATGAGATTGATAAACTGAGTAGGGAAGCCGAAGGATCGGAGAACTTGGAGAAGAAAGGAGTGGTTGACTCTATCGAAGGCATTAGCCATGTCAAGCTTGATCAGCATCCCCTTCTCCTTCCTTTGTTTGCTAGAGTGGATAGCTTCCTGCACTTGAATGACGTTGTCCAAGATGTGTCTGCCTTTGATGAACCCCCCTTGGGAGCTGGATATTAGTCTGTCAAGTAGGGGTTTGATTCTATTTGCAATGATTTTGGACAAGATTTTGTAGGAGGCGTTGCATAGAGAGATGGGCCTAAACCTACTGAAAGTTTCTGGGTTAGCCTCTTTTGGAATTAAAGCAAGAAAGGTGGAGTTGATGCCTCCCCCAACCTTGGCTTTTCCAAAAAAAACTTGTATCATTTTCAGTAGATCTGTTTTGATGATGTCCCAGCAGACTTTGTAGAAGTGTATTGTAAATTCGTCTGGCCCAGGGGCCTTATCTGATTCCATTTCCCATATGACCTTGATTATTTCTTCTTCGGATAAGGGATTCAGTAAAGCCTGATTGTCCTCATGGGTGATGAGGTGGGGAATATAGGAGAGGAGATCTTCAGTGTCTTCTATGCTGCCTTCATTCCCTGGACCATAGAGGTTTTTAAAATGGTTTTCAGCTGTTGTTTTAATTTGGTCAAATTTGTTGCAGATCTGTCCTTCTTCATTCTTGATCTCAGTGATGTGGTTTCGAGATAGGCGGGCTTTATATTGGCGATGGAAGAATGAGGTGTTTCTATCTCCTGCCTTGAGCCATAGACTGTGAGATTTGAGCCTCCAGTACTCTTCTTCCCTTCTAAATGCTTGATGGATATTTCTTTGATAAGATGCCTCTTTGTTTAAAATTTCAGGGGTAATGTGGAGACCTTCCATTCCAATTTGCAAAGTTTCCAGCTGCTGAACTTCATCTTTTTTCTACTGAGAAGAGGGATTGGGGAGTTTCCTTAGCCACTCTTTTAATGCTTTTTTGGTGGATTTTAATTTTTTCTCCCACACATAGCTTGGGGATCCGTTGATGGGGATATCCCAAGCCGATTGGATAGTGTCTAGAAAACATGCTTTTTCAATCCAGAGAGGACTGAATTTAAAAGGAATAGGGCCAAGGTCTTCCTCAGGGGCCATAATGAGTTGAATTGGCTTATGGTTCGAGGAAAGATTGGGGAGAATTTTTTATGAGATAAGGAGGTTTTCTATCCAACCAGGCAACAATGTGATGAGGTCAAATTTTATTATTGTTCCAAGTATATTTGCCTCTCACCGGGGCAAAATCTAGCAGGTCCCTCTGCTGCATTAATTCCTCTACCAAAGGCAACAACTGATCTCTGCTACTGTTTCCCCCCCTTTTTCCTTTGGCTTCATGACTAAGTTGAGATCTCCTCCCAGGATGATGTTGTTTAGGGAGTGGAGATCTAAGAAATCAGAGAGAGTATCCCAACATTCTCTTTTTTCAGCATAAATGACAGGAACATAGAGATTGAATAAGCCTATAGTTAACTTACTTTCAAGGTGCTTGAGCTCAGTGAAGATCCAATGTTGGGTCTCATGGGAGTTCAACAGATGGAACTGATCTTCAGAACAAAGAGTTGCAACGCCTCCCGAAGTTCCCCTTGAGCTGACTATTATGCCTTCGTTCTTCTTCCAATTAGACTTGTTGATATCCATAAGGGCTTGCCCTTCAATTTTGGTCTCTTGGAGCAAGAGGATATCTGAGGGCTCTATTTTCATTAGATCTTTGACTGCTTCAATTTTTGGTTGGGTCCCCAGGCCTCTGCAGTTCCAAGAGACTATACGCATTATTTACCGAGTGAGGGATTTGGGATTCCTCCCTTGGTGGATCTTCCTCTAGTATTTTTACCGATAGTCATATCTATTGTGGACTAGCTGCCTTGCATTTTTAGGCGTTCTACCTCCTCCTCCCTGACTGCTTTGTGGGTCTTCTTGCCTGTTTCCTTCGAGGGTCTCTCATAGGTCTCATCCTCTGAGGAGTCTAAGGGATCTGGCACTTTTTTCTTCTTTGTTATATCTTCATACGAAGGCATGGAGGGGCTACCTTGAGGAGAACCATATGAGGCATCTCCGCCTCTGTCTTTATTTGCATGTGGATCTTCGACCTGTGCTAAAGTAGTCAGATCAGTTTCTGGGGGATTTGGTGGAGAGGTTCCTTTGGGGATTGGGATCTCGTCCAGGTCCTGAGGGGTTCTATTATCATTGCTGGGTTCTTCTTGGTTATTCCCCTTTGTGGATCCTTTCCCGACTGCTTTTGCATGGCCAATTTTCTGGACTGAGATCCATTGATCTCCCTTGGGGATGTGACTCTGCTCTTCATCTTTTTTCTTGCAATATTTTGTAAAGTGTCCATAGCCATGGCAATGTCTGCATTTAAAGGGGATCTTTTCATAATCCAGCTCTTGCATATGGGACCATCCAGCAACTGTGAGTTTTATTGCTTCGGGTAATCCTTCTTCCAGATCTACTTCCACGCATATTCGAGCATAAGAGTACTGATCTTTCCTTACGGAATGATGAATGTATTTACCAAGGGAGTTGCTGATAATTTGGAGAGATTTCTGGCTCCAGCAGTGCAGGGGAAGATGGGGGAGCTGCACCCACACTGGAACCGCAGTAGGAACATCCTAGGTCGGATGAAAATCTGGAGACCATTTATTTAAATATAAGCCCTGCGGCCCCATGAAATATGGCCCGTTCCTGAAGATGAGACTCTGGTCTTCTGCTGATTCAAACACGAATACAAAGAAGCCTTTACCTACAATATATGATTTGATTCCTTCCTTGATTAGAGGGGACCAGTTTCTCTTGATCCAGTCTTCAACAGATTTGGGTGATGGCTAGAGGCCGGTGAACTACCCAATGAGCCCTCTATCATCTAGATTCAATGCAGAGCAACAAGTTTCTTCCTCAGGGAGGGCCACCATGGGAATGTAGTCTTTTTTCTTGACAAATTTCTGTTTTTGTGTAGAGGGAGGATGTTTGTTGCATGCATCTACCATTTTTTGAAAATCGAGGACTTCAGGAGGGAGAGGGGGGGGTTTTGAACCCCCATCGCTGGGCATGGCTGCCAGGAGGGCCGCAGCTGCTCTATAGTAGGTGTGCGCAGCGCTAGCGTGGCGCAGAAGCTCTGGGGAGCTAGGTGACGTAGTGCAGACAAACTGTAGGGTGTTCCCTCATAATTTTTCAGTAGTAGAACTTCTTCACCATTGTTAAACTCTTCTAATATCCTCGATGACATGAATATGGATTAGCATGAAATTCCCTCAAGATAAGCTTATTGAGATCACTTTTTTCTGACACATATCCTGTCCTTAAATCTGATTAAACCATCTGCTATAACATGATAGTCCACATCTTAATCACTTGTACCCTGTTGTTATAAACTATGCCTAAGATCTTGTTGATGGTGCTTCATCCGCGAAGATCAGGGGATCTCTCCAATATGAGGTCCCAATTATACCTCACACCGTTTGGTCTAAGAGTGCCATCCAGTATGATGGCCCTATTTCCAAATACTTAGATATTTTCCTTGGATCTAGCTTTCAACATAAGAGAGTGTTGGAATGGTACCTTTAAATTCTAGTGAGTGTGTAATGTACCTGTGTCTAGGTTCTTTTACTGCAAAAGGGGGGAGAAAAGTGAGCCTCTAAGTGATAGCTAATAGTACCACCCAGGAAGAGACACACATGAACGAGGAAGACATGTCCAACATCCATCGAAATAGTCCACAATGGATGCGACAGTCATTAAAACCAAAGAACATGGAAAGATTCATCTACCATCCAGCGGAATAGTTTGAAAAGTACATTGCTTATACAATGAGGGGGTATGTATAACCAAGGGGTGATGCTTGAGCCTTATGACTCTTTCATTACCCTCATGACTATTCAACTTCCTATGACCTTTCAACTGACATGACTCTTCATATTCATGCGTCGAATATTATATTTTATTTACAATACACATGGCTCATAATAGTGATGTGGCCTTTGACAAATCATGACACGACTTGACATGACACTGCTGACATGGACTAGCTTGCTAAGGTGGAAATATCAAACCGTTGTTGTTGCTGAGTGATAGATGTGTTCTTGGATGTTATTTCCTTCTCCTCCATATAGCTTGATGATGAAATCTTCAATGGTCTTCGGTCTTGAGAGGTGGTTGCATGCATGTGTTCCCTTTTCTTGTTCTTGATAAACTTCTTTTTTTGTCCAGCTTTAAGTGAGCCTTATAACATGTTTTCTCCTTCTTATCCTTCTTCATCGACTCATCATGATCTAATGGTGTCCCTATTCTTGTAATTCACTCATGACGGGACGAAATCAAATCCAAAAAACCCTTATTCTAAGATGATGCACTATTATCCATGGACTGAGCCCAAGACAGGTGACAGGATGCGAAACAGGGCCTAGTAACTACATATTGCATAGCTCTAGAATTGTGTAGTGCAACGTCCCTTGGGGACAGTGATTACAGACTGCATAGTTCCAGGCAACAAGGTTACATCACTGAGGGCTGAGACTACGAAGTCCACAGTTCAGTCGAGGTTCAGTGAAAGTGAGTTTCCTGGTCAGAAGGATTTTGGAGAAATGGAGAAGTGCGGGAGGAAGGTGAGCTTGTGAGGAACCTGAACTTGTGATCATGCACTTAGCATACTTCGACGACACGAAAACATAAACCAACAGAACAACAAGGCAAAGCATTATCCCCTATGAGACTGTCTTAGAATGAAAAGCGACAAGTGCGACACTTAAGATGGACTTTGACGACTGTGAAGACACTTGTGTGACAATTATTAAAACTTTGTGTATGAGTGTAACGAATGTTTACATGGCTAGGATAACTCGAATACAAAAAGACCAGCCTTCGAAATCGCCAGAAAAGGCACACAAGCATGGTAAAACAATCAAACATGCCAAAATACTACATTTGATAAAACAAGCGAAAGGGGTAAAAGAATCTAAGAAATCTCATGAAATGAGCTTAAGTGTTTGCAAAAATAGAGGGGAAGACCAATGAAGGCTCTAAAATTAAGTGCAAGCCAAAATTTTGGAGGGTGTTGTAGCCACTACAACACTTGGCGACACATTGGTTGAATACCAACTTCTTTGTATTGGTTCATTTTTTAGGTGTAGGGCCTTGGTCCTTCAGGGAGTATTGATTCATCGTGCAGATTACTTTGGCTTCGCTAGTTACCCCATGGGAAGAAATGATTCCCTTTGTACCTTCTTAGTTGAACACAACATAAGATTCAACTATATCACAATGTTTCGAATTGGAAAGGGTAGTTTAGCTTGCAAGCTTAATATTTTGAGAATATAGTTTTTCATCTCCAGTGTTGCTTCGCTACTAGCAGGCCTAGATAGTACCCCGATGGAGTCACGTAGGAGCACAAGAATTTCTCCACTGCCAGTGAGCCTAGACAGTACCCTGGTGGAGTTGCCTGCTTCAACTCTCTATGTAGGAATCCTTTCTCTTATTTCACCTTTATTTATTTATCTAAAGAGAACTGTGCATAGGCACTTATTTATTTTGGGAGGAAGAGGGATCTTGACTTATTGAGAGAAGGAGAGGTTGTTCCTTAAGAAAATACCTCTGATCCATGTTTGCTCATTTTTATTTTCCCCTTCTCCATTTCTACTAGTTGGATAAGCTTGAAAACACCAAAAGAAAAAAACTGAGTATAGGCATGAGGTTTCCAAACTGGACACAGGTTCATGGTTGGACCAAAACTCTCCTTACGGACGGATCATATTCTCCATCAGAACTTCATCAGCTAAAAGTTACAACCAATACAAAGAAGGTGGACACAAGACTGGCCAAGGGCTGTAGTGTCACAAGACTCTTTGAACTTCAGCCACACACACACTTGGAAGCCACAATGCAGTAAGGCACAACACTTATTTACACGAGAAAAATAATATAAAACCAAAGAAAACATAAACAACAAATGATAAAAGACTATGTACATCTTGCGGGGCACAACCCTCGACCTTCATTGAAAGTAATATTTTAAGTCTTGGTCATTGACAGGGATAGAGCCAATATTCCCATCAAGTGATTGATGATGATACATGTATTGGCCAATATTTTCGTGGACTATGTATGGACCAATCCACAGGGATTGAAATTTAGTGTGCTTTCATTTATCTTTATGGGATTTGTCCCACTTCAAGACTAAGTCACCCACACTAAAGTTGGCCTTCCCTATGGACTTTCTATCAGACCATATCTTGATATGGTTATGATGGAGTGAATTTTTTTCTTCTTCTTTCAACCTTTATTCCTATAACTTATGCAAAGTGTCCATCCTACCTTGAACTAAGATACATGGCTTGCCCTGGGATTTTTGAGACAATTTGAGAGAAGGAAAGTATATATTTAGTGGAAGGATGGCTTCATTTTCGTACACTAGGATTAAGGGGAGGTCTTTAGGGAAGGTTTAGGTGTGAATCGATCAGCCCATAAAGCATTCGATGATGTGAATGAGGTTCTTATTTATGGATTTGGAAAGACAATTCCCTTGTGGATGATAGTAATTAGAATGTTTCAAGACAATACCATTTTCCAATGAAAAGTCATAAATATTTAACAAAGGAAAGTTCGTTGCGTTGTAAAAAACAAGTGGCGTAGGAATGTCAAACCTAGAAATGATATTCTATTGCAGAAAGTTGATGACTTCCTGATCATTCACTTGTTTTAGTGGAACTTCCTCTCTCCACCACGTGAAATAATTTGTAGTCATCAAGATATACCAGTGTTTCTTCAGTGAATGAGGAAAAATTTCCCCAATGATATATAAGCCCCACTGTTGGAATGATTCTTCCACTACAATAGGCTGCAGCGGGGATGCTGACTTCTGATTTTTGCCGACACACCTTTGATAGACTGGACACCTATGGGCATAAGCATGAGCATCTTTGAATAATGTAGGGCACTAGAAACTGGCCCGCATGACCTTGTGTGTTGTGGTGTTTCCCATGATTGTCCTCTAGCTAGTCTGTCATGAGATCATGTAAAAGCTTATCTAAATCTTGTGCCTCCATGCACCTGAGAAATATCCCATTATGGTGTTTTTTGTATATCACCCCATGCACCAGTTGGTATGACAGTGCTTTGAGTTGGAGTGCTCTCTTCTACCGCAAAGAGAAATGAGAGGGAAAAATTCCATGCTCAAGGTACCGATGCACATCTCTGTACCAAGATTTTCTATCTAAAGTGGGAGAGGATCGCTCAACATTGTACATTTCTATTTCTTTCTCCCAACCCACAAGTTCTTCTTCTTCCTCTTGGGAATTAAATTCTTCTGCTTATAACTTACAAAGACCATGACCCTTTATGGTGTGAACTAGTTTGATGTCAAGATTGTATTCCTATAATGTGGTCATCTAGTTCGTCCTTCTCTCACCCAACTCTTGTTGAACAAGCAGTGATCTGACTGCTGGGTGTGGAACAAAGATAATACAATGGTTTTTTAATAATTAGGGTCTGAAGTGCTTCACCAGCTTGTATACTGCATAATCTTGTTTGTCCATGGTGGGATATTTGAGCTATAGTCCTTCCAGGCTCACACTCATGAAGGAGATGGGTCACTCGTTGTCCAACTTGTCCTTCTGAGTGAGCACAACAACGAGATAAGTGTTGGAAGAAAAAGTGTAGAGCAAGAAGTCTTTGATGAAGTTTGGGTTGTACAACGTGGTGCTTTTGCTATTGCTTTCTTTATACGGGTGAACACATCCTTTTCCCTTTTTTCCCAACTGTAGATTGTGTCCTTCTTGATCATCTCTTGTATCGGTTTGATGATATGAGCATAGTCGAAGATGAACTTTCTGAGGAAGTTTATCTTCCCCAAGAAATACTGCATGGCTTTCTTATTCATGGGGTGGGGAATTTGTGTGATAGTCCGAACCCTATCTAGATCTACCTTGATCCCATTTTTAGTAATAATATGTCCAAGAAGGTTACCCTCGGACATTGTGAAGATTCTCTTCTTGGGATTCATGAATATGCCGTATTTCCGACATTGCTCAAAAATTTTCTTGAGGTGGCGCAGGTGGTCTGACGATTGTCTTGTAGACACTATTACATCATCGAGGTAGACCACTATGCTCTATCTAATAAGCCTAGGGAAGGCAATGTCCATTGCATGTTGAAATGTTGCACCTATAGTAACCAATCCAAACGGAACTCAGTGAAATGAGAACGCACCCCACTTGGTATGGAATGTAGTCTTCAGTCTGTTAGGCTCTACTACCAAAATTTGATTGTAACCTGAGAAATCGTCTAACAAAGAAAACATCTCTGCCCAAGATACTGTCTGCAATATGTGCTCAATGGATGACACTAGTTAATTGTCTTTGTCATAGGTGTGGTTGAGGTTGCAGAAATATACACATAGGTGGATCTCCTTGGGCTTCTTCCTTACAAGGACTAGATTAGATACCCAAGTGGAATGTCGCATTTTATAAATGATCTGAGCATCCAACAACTTCTTCAATTATTTCTGTATGAGGGGTTCAAGTGTTGGGTGAACTTTCCTTAGTTTCTGTTGAAAAGGCTTAGCCCCTTCTTTGATCGGTATCACGTGCTGGATTATTCGCATGAAGGTGGTCTGACTGTTGCCTTGAAAACATTATTACATCTTCGAGGTAGACCACTACACTCTGTCTGATAAGCCCATGGAAGGCGATCTCCATTGCATGTTGAAAATTTGCACCTGCATTAACCAACCCAAAGGGAACTCGGTGAAACACAAACATACCCCACTTGGTATGGAATGTAGTCTTCATTCTGTCAGGCTCTGCTACTAAAACCTAATTGTAACCTAAGAAACCATCTAACAAAGAAAACATATCTACCCCAGATACTATCTGCAATATGTGCTCCATGGATGACACTGGGTACTTGTCTTTGTTTGAGGCACGGTTGAGGTTGCGGAAATATACACACAGGCAGATCTCCCTGGACTTCGTCCTTACAGGGACTAGATTAGATACCTAAGTGGAATGTCGCATTTTATAAATGATCCAAGCATCCAACAACTTTGTCAATTCTTTCTGTATGAGGGGCTCAAGTGTTGTGTGAATTCCTTAGTTTTTGTTGAAAAAGGATTAGCCCCTTCTTTGATCAGTATCACGTGCTGGATTATTCAC
>APFE031244624.1:15925-39685 GCA_000404065.3 Pinus taeda | reverse complement strand
AGGAAATCAAGCGCAAGACTCAGGTTGGCCCTCTTGGTTCCCCTCTCATCTATTTTCATAAAAGGAATCAATAGTAGACTTTGATTGTTTGTTTCTAAGATAGCCACCCATCTTAGTGGGAATAGCAGCATCCATGTGGACACTATACCCATATAACAATACTCATGGAGGCAAGCATCCGGATGTGGATCAACAAAAGGCCGTGCCTATCCCCCATAGTGTACGATAGTTTGCGGAGCTTTGCAGACTTTAAGGAAAATGTGCACAATGTGTATATCAAGGAATGGAAGGATTCGGAGCAGAATTGGGCCAAACTCCCATTCATCATGATTGATGACATTGTTTTCATTGTGCTCGACTCATGGCCACCCAAGTGGTGCGCCCCAGATCGGGCGGCGTGCGATGAGACAACGATACAAAAACAGAAGGATGCCACCAAGCTACTGGCACAACAAAAGCACAATGAGTAGTTGTCTGAGGAGGTAAGGGCTTCCTGCGAGGCAGCGAAGGCCACCGTAGAGCAGACCAAGGCCGCCAAAAAAGCAGCAATAGCACTGGCAACCAGGGCCACCACAGCACAGCAGGAAAGAGGCCTGGACTTGACCATAGGACAGGGGACAAAAGACATGATGGAAGGTGTGAACCCAAGCACAACATCTACACAACTGAAATGGCCACGTGTTACAGAACAAATAGGGCCACGGAAGAAGACCAAGGCTTCCAAACTGGATGGTGAACCTATTATGTTGATAGAGGGTGACCTATACGACGTCGGCGACACAGTTCGCGAGGTCACGTGGGAAGCACTCCAGGAAGCAATGATGGAGTAGCAGAATGTGTTGGGGGCCCTCAAGGCGCAGCTGCAGCAACTTCAGGTGTGACCCCCATAGGAAGGAACGGTAGCCATCTACAATGCTACAGGTACATCGACAATGGAGCAGTTGCTGTGACCCAAAATGACTAACATTGTCGCACTTCTGGAAGCAGCACTGACAACGAACAGCATGGAGAACAGAGCCGCAGTAGGTCAGATCAAGGGACATGGCCTAAACATGGCTTCCCTTTCGCGAGATATATTATACCAGCTACAAGAAGGAGCGATAGCAAAAATCCACACTAGAGAAGGACGCGCAGTGCAAATGCTCAGTGAAAAATGAATTAACATCAAGGAGCTTAGCCTACAACGAGATGAAGCATTAGCGCAAAATCAACAGCTAGAGCAAATAGTAGAGGAATAATGTCACCACACCCCAGAGCTATAAATTACAACAGACCTACCAATAGGAGTGCGGATTCACAAATTGGCCAGTGGATTCCGCAAGGCAAAGGAGGAAGCAATGAGTATCTAGCTGGAACTCAACCTTCAGATTGCTAAACTGTGATTGAAGGCATAGCCATCCACGCCCCCATAAGTTTGGGAATAGCGCACTGATGCTATCCAAAAGGGGTTGGAGGAAATAGGATAGCCAATACAAACCTGTACAACGATGTTGGAAGAATCCTTCATGATCCTCACTTCCCTACCGGAGGACCCCACCATACAGCGCTTGAAAATAGAGGTGTGAGAGCTTCAAATGAAATATGATAGTATGCACAGGATGGTGCAAACAATGGTCCTATCCTAGCAGCTCGCGAAGCTACAACAGGCGAAGGAATTGAAGGAACAGGTGGATGTCGCATGCCAAAAAAAGGCAGTACTTAAAGCATGCCTCCAGCCTTGGATTGATGAGGCCTTCCTCATCACGACTGACATCGAAGTAAAGCTTGCATAGATGAAAGTGATGCATGCTTTAAGACAGAGATTTGAATCTAACAGTGAGCATTCAGCTGAGCAAGTAGTTCAGATCCAGCAGACGGTAGAGCAATGCACTGCGGACCTTCATGTAGCCCAGACACAGTTGGAAGGGCTCCGTGCCAGGATCACCACACAGTGACTCGAGACGAGTCACGATGATTGTGTTGGGGGCATGTTGGGCAGTGGATCCCCCCCATAGCATGTTTTTGTGGCTTAAAGCCCGAGTTTTGGTCAATGTAATGTAAAGACTCCGCGAAGTACAGATGCGGAGCGTGAAATTCTAGGATGAGTCATAGGGTTGTCCAATCTAAGAATTGTAAAATAATGTAAAGTTGTGTCAGCCTACCCATGGTCCATGGAACATGGGATTGTATAAATAGAGCGAGGCTCTAAGTGTAAAGTTAGCTTTTGGCAAGTAAGAAAACAATAGATAGATGCAAAGGCATGGTTAGAGGATAGAAGTGGATCTAAAGTGTATTGGGTCATAGTAGTAGGCAGAGGCTCTGAAGCTGAGTGCACAGAGGCCTAGTAGAGTCCGTAGTTGAGTGCTCAGACCCCTGTAGCTGAGTGCGCAAGGCGGAGTCGAGTCTATAAGTGAATTGTACTTGGATTTGAAAGCTAATAAAGAGAACTTTATTCTGTGCATCTAGTATCGAATCTGTATGTTGATGTTATGTGTTACTTTACTCTATTATTTACTACACGCAATTGATAATTACATGTATGATTGCTGATAAGTGAATTTAATCTAATTAATCAGCTAACAGAGACTAAATAAGGAAGACTTGAGTAAATAACATGGGTCGCGCTGCGACTAGAACTGGGCGACGATAGTATCACAGGGCACGGGGTGCCCGTAGGTGTGCGTAGCACAGTGAGTACGAAGGTTGGGCCACATACGAATCACCACATATCAGACATTCCCTGGGTGCAAAAACCTGGTTCTAGCACCCTCCCATACTACTTCGGGTGAGACCTCAGCCTGCACTCCACAGACTGTTCCCGAAAGGGCCAGTAGTACCAGGATTTGCTTAGCTAAATCACTTCCGCCCCTAGGTCAAGCCCCACTAAGCCAACATGCACATAATTAATTCCGGTCATCATAGAAATTACTCCAGAATCATGGTGATGAATATTGTATATCGTGATGGATAGATTCACTTGGATCACGGTTTGTAAGTTGTTGTCTGTTATAGATGTAATAGCCAAGACAAATGGTGTACTCCTTTCTAGAAATTTATTATTATTTCCATTACAAAAAACAAAGAACTAAAAATAGGCTTGTAGCAACATTATTGTAAGATATGCATGAAATGAAAAATGTTGTTTAATCCAAGTGTGTAATAGCCGCCACAAAGTGGTTTTCAACTGTCACAAAAAATTGTTTGTCTCCGCCCCTCAAAAGAGGTTTTCATAGTCAAATTATTATTATTATTTACTTTTTTTTTTTAAACAAGTGTAATAGCTACCTACCGAGGTTGGTTTTCAGCTGTTACACTTATTGGAAAATTTAAAATTTCAACAACACATGGGAGTTTTCCCCTACTCCACTAATCTAAAGGTCAGAATTTGTGACAATGTTAACAAATGAATCCCTTGAAGCAGGTTTATGATATAATCGAAGAAGGTGCCCATTAGCAAGTAATGGTGTCCTTGCACTGTCAATGGTAACCAAATTTACACTCCCATTGTCAAATACCGCATCAACTTCATAGGGACCTAGTCATCTAGTGCAGAGCTTACCCTTGAAATCCTTGAATCTCGAATCATATAAGAGATCCCAATCTCCTTTCTGAAATTTCTTCTTTTTGATAAACTTCTCATGCCACTTAGCTCTCTGCTCCTAGATAATTTTTGTTTTTTGGATAGCAGCCAACTACTTCTCCTCCAATTCATTAAGTTGGTTCAACGATTGTTTTTGTGTTGTATCTAGATCTATATTTACCTGCAATGATGTTCGCAATGTCTTGATTTCGAACTCTATAGGGAATACTGGAATTTTACCATATATAGGTTTGTATGGTGATAATCCCATAATATTCCTCCATGTATTTCTATAAGCCCACAACACTTCTAGAAGTTTATCACCCAATTCCTTTGGTGGCTAGCCATAGTCTTGGTATTAATCCACTCAATGACTTTGTTGGTGCTTTCAACTTGGCCATTTTCTTGTGGGTGATAAAGTGAAGTGATTCTATGATGGATTTATACTTTTCAATCAACTTATGGGTCAAGTGAGATGTAAATTGGGGCCCTCCATCTGTCACTATCTCCCTGGGTATCCCAAAACGGACAAAGATGTCTTCAAATACAAAGTCTGAAATAGCCTGCTCCATGGCTTTGGTTAGTGTTTTTTCCTTGACCTATTTTGTGACATAGTTTGTGTAGACCAAGATGTAGGACTTCTGTCAAGATGAAGGATTAATTGGTCCTACGAAATCCAAGGCCCATTTCTCAAATGGTTCTAGGACTATTTGAGGTTGTAATGACATCTCATTTGATTGCAATGGTTGGCCCATCCTTTGGGAGCTATTGCACCCTTTCACGAACTTCTTAGCATCTTGAAATATTGTTCACCAATAATATCCTATTGAGAGGACTTTGTATCATGTATGAATGTCTACGAAGTGCCCTCCACAAGGTTCCTCATGACAAGCTTTAAGGATATCAAAAATCTCATCTTCCCTGACACAGCATCTGATCTGGAAATCTGGTCCAGTGTGATAGCGATTCCCCTCTATCCAGGAATAACTAGCACTGTGTTGTATGATATTTCTCTTTTCCTTGGAGGATAAGTATTGTGGGAAATTTCCTACAACAAGATAATTGGCTATGTCTGCATACCATGCTGAGTGAGTAAAAATAGCAAAAAGATACTCGTCAAGAAAAGAATACTCAGTAGAAATGAAATTGTCATCAATAGTTAACCTAGAAAGAAAATCATCTACTACATTATCGTTTCCATGTTTATCCAAGATTTTGATATCAAATTCTTGTAACAACAATAACCAGTGTGTAATCCTACCATTGGTAATTAGCTTATTCATTAAAAAATGAATGGTAGAGTGGTCAGTGTGTACAAATACTTGATACCCGATGATGTAATCTCAAAACTTGTTGATGGCATGCACTACTACTGATCCAGATTTCAACAGGAATGCAATGAATTACAGATATAACCATAAATACAAGGATGTAGTAGAAATAAAACTTCATTTCATTAATATCAAATACTGAAATATGCTTACAAATAGAATGGAAATCAGAATAGCTCGGGCGATGGTAGCTTATCTCTGAGAAGAGATGTGATGGCTACATGCCTCTGAACTGCGTTACAATGAGGCTCAAGGGCCTTTTTATTATTGAACAAAAAGAGAAAACCCTAAACAACCAAAACCCTAACCCGAGGATATGTAACACCAAGTGTTTATGGGCTCCATTAGGGTGAGTTGGACAGCCAACTTCCTGGGGTCATGATTTGGTCATATTATCTCTGTTTGATGCACATGATAACCTGTTGGAAAGATCTCTCTAAGGACTATAACAAAAAACAAGATTTTATCTAAAAAATCATTGAGATTACCAAAAAAATGTCGTTTAGGGCCTCAAAATGGCTTCATAATTTTAGGACCCAAAAAACTGCTAAAAATAGTAAATTGTGCTACAATTAAGGAAACTGAAAAACTAAAAGAAACAATGGTGAGGTCAAAGTGCAATTGGCGGGTGGCCACGAATATCCACCTAGATCATTCCTCCCCCCTTAGGAAGAAATTGTCCCCATTGCATTGAGTTCGTCCATGAGATGAGAAAACTTCTGTTGAACTTCGTCCTTGGTGAGCCACTTGCCCTGGTGAAGGAGTTGGTCTGTTTTGACAACTCGATACAGTTGGATCTTCTGCTGGCAAGTGTTCTTGATCTACGTGTCCATGATCCAATTAGTTGTGGCTTTCTGAATTCAATCTTCTGTGATCCATATCATACTGTGATCCGATCAGTTGTGGCTTGCTCCATGAAATCTAGATTTAACTCTATAGGTGTGAGTTGTTATGCAATGTCTGTGTGTCCAACAATGGTGGGAAGTATGGTCGACGGCAGTCCACATTGAACACCGGGTGCAAGCCAAGGAATGGGGGAATTTTGAGCTCAAATGCATTGTCGCCCACAACCTTGGTAATGGTGTAAGGACCATATCGAAGTGGTCTGAGTTTACGATAGGCTCCGGTAAGGCATTCCTCTGCAAATGCAACCAGACTTTGTCGCCCACCCAAAACTTGTGTGGAACCTGCTGTTGATCATGTCGCTACTTGTACTGGGAATTTGATTTCTCCAGAATGTCATGGATCTCTTGGAAGATATGTTGGATGTGATCAATGAAGTTGTTTTCCTTATCAGCTTCTGACTGGACATGAGTCGAATCTGCCTGAGTAGTCACAAATGGTATGGCCACATCAATGGGACATAGTGGCTGGAATCCTAAGCCCACCTCAAAAGGGTTGTGGCCATTCAAGTTGTCAAGAGCTTGGTTATAGTTGTGTTGGACATAGGGAAGGCTCTCATCCCATGTGCATGGATGCTTTGAGTTGTACATGTGCAGAATGTGTATGATCATTCTGTTAATGACCTCTGTCTGGCCACTAGTTTGGGAATGGAACGTTGTGGACTTAGTGAGCTTGGTGTCCAGCATTGACCAGAGACTAGACCAAAATGTATTGAGGAACTTACTGTCCTAATATGAGATGATAGATTGTGGGATCCCAAAGTGTACCCAATCTCGTTCAAAGAAGAGTTTAGCAGTGGCTTTTGCTTTGATATTCTTCTTGCAGGTCACTAGAATGGCCATCTTCGAGAATATGTCAATGACCACAAAAACACAATCGTTTCCATGCTTAGTAGAAGGAAGGCCCGAAATGTAATCCATGGAGATGGATTCCCAAGGTCAACTGGGGGTATGAAGCGAAGTATATAGGCCTTGCTTCTTAATGGTTGATTTGGCAATGGCCTAGGTAGTGTAGCATTTGATGTACTTCCTCACATCATGTCAAAGATTCGGCTAGTAGAAATACTTCTGTAGTACTTCCACTATTTTCTTGAACCCGAAATGCCCAGTGGCCCAACTGTGGTGTGCTTCCCAAATCATCGTAGCTTGCTCGCTTGAAGGAACAGAAAGGTGTCCCAAGTGGCATAATAGGGCATCTTGGAGGTGAAAATTTGGAACTTGTTGACCCTCTAAGAGCATCTGGTATGTGTGGCTGAACTTTGGGTCACTTTTGTAGAGAAGTGGCCAATCAGAAGTCTCATGCCCACAAGAGTTGATCACAATGGTTAACGCCATGATTGGTGGTTGGCTGAGGCAATCTGCAACATTATTGGTGCTACCCTTCTTATACTCAATATTCAAATGGAACTGTTGTAGGTATGTGGACCACTTTTGATGGCGATCATTCTGCAAATTCCCTTGCATCTGTATGAACTACAGGGGTCGGTGGTCTATGTGGATGACCGTTTCCTTACCCAAATGTAATGCTTCCATTATCGGCAAGCCTGCTCAATGGAATACATCTCTTTGTCATAAGTGGGATACTTCTGGACTATGTCTGGAAGTGTCTCACTGTGATATTCCATTGGATGCCCCTGTTGCGTAAGGACTACCCCAATAACATAGTCAGAGGCATCTGTCTCGATCTCAAATGGTTGTTGCAAGTCTAGTAAAGTGAGCACTAGTGTAGAGAAGAGGTGATGTTTCAACTCTGCGAATGCCTTCTGTTGAGATTTAGACCAAAATAATTTTCTTTTCACTCCTCCCTTGGTGACTTGACTCAAGGGCCAAGTGATATGACAGAATCCTAACATGAACCTACAGTAGAAATTGGCAAGACCCAAAAAGCTACGAAGCTCTGTCAAAGTGGTTGGGGCTGACCAATCCCAAATGACTTGGATCTTGGCTGGATCCACATGCACCCCTCATTCATCAATAATGTGTCCCATATACTGAACTTGGGTCACGCCAAAAGTGCATTTCTCCAAATTGGCACATAGCGTGTGTTGTCGCAGTGTTTGGAGAACCTGTTGGGTGTGGTGGAGGTGCTCTTACCAACTCTGGCTAAGAATCTAGATGTCATCCAAGTATACCACTACAAATTAGTTGGTGAATGGCCACAAGATGTCATCCATCAGCCTCATGAAGGTTGCAAGAGCATTCATCAACCCAAAAGGCATAACCAACCATTTGAAAAGGCCTTCCTTGGCTTTGAAGGCATTCTTCCACACATCAGAGGGTTTGATTGGTACCTGGTGATAGTCGAACTTCAAGTTGATCTTTCTGAAATATTTTTCCCCCTTCAGTTGGTAAATAAGGTCATCAATCTGTGGGATTAGGTACCTATTCCGGACAGTGATCTTGTTCAGTCCCCGGTAGTCAATACAGAGTCTCCAAGTCCCGTCCTTCTTCTGTACCAACACGATTAGGCTCCCACAAGGCAGTGAACTCAGACGGATGTGACCTTTCTGCAACAGCTCCTGAATCTGCCTCTTGATTTCTTTGTTCTCTATAATGGAGCATTGATAGATTGGTCCATTGCGCAGCGACACACCTGGGGTCAGATCGATGGAGTGCTTGACCTAACAGTGCAAAGGCACCCCCGTGGGGGAGGTGAAGATGTCCTCGTACTCCTCCATGACCTTGTCCATTTGTTTTTGTTGTGTGGAGGGGCCTTGTCTAGAGGTCGTGACCACTATCTTCTTCTTTCCCTGAGGGCATATCATCAGGAAAACAAATCTCCCGGTTTTGGAAATGATCTTACTGCATTGTTATGCAATAACCAAAGAGATGGTGGTAGGCAGTGCTACCTCCAGTATCCTATACAACTTATTTCCAAAAGTAATAATAGCAGCAAGAGGCCTTGACTCATACACAACATGTCACTTTGATAAGTATGGTTGGCCTAATAATACATCACAAACATCAAGGGGAGTAATGTCACATAATACCTCATCCGTGAAGGGCTTGACGTTATATGGATGGCAGCACTACTAGCTCATGCAAAGATCCTGTCCTTGGTGAAGCCACCCAATGGTGTATGGTTGTGGATGTGCTGTGGTCGGTAAGCCCAGTTGCTTCATGACCTCTACCAAAACGAGGTTCTTTTGGCTCCTGCTATCGACAATGAACTATAGCGGGGAACCCTTTACCCACATCTAGGAGTGGAAGAGGTGCTCCTCCTCCTCTGTATCTTTGGGTTCCTCCTTCTATATCTTCATGGTGGTAACGGTGGTGTTGGGCTCCGCATCGATAATCTGCTTCCCTTTCTCATTCCCTTGTTGAGTTTTGACTCAAAGTCGTAGCATGCATCTTATTCTTGAAGCCTTTAGCTCAGCCACGAGTGACTGCTTGGCCCAACACTCACTTGTGTTGTGAGTGGAGCTCTTATGGAACTCACACCACTTTCCTGTGTCCTTCTTTGGCTTTGCGACGTTGTTTTTTTCTTGCAGCTTTGGCGGGTTTTCCTGGGTCGCCCCACCTTGGCTTTGTCCTTTGTTATGTGGTTTGAGGGCACCTTTCCCTTGCTTCGGATTTGCAGATCCAAAGTCTCGCTTCTTATGTTTAAACTTTTTCTCAGGCTTATCCACATATCGGTATGTTGTACCAAGCGAGGAGATATCTAGGAATTCCATCTCATCCTAGATGTACCTGTGTAGGCAGTTGAGGTACTTGAGAACCAAATGCTTCTCAGAATCCTTGATACCAAACTTTGTGCGAAGGGTATGAAAAACATCGGTAAAGTCTAGCACATATTGGTCCCTTCCCTATCGCAGTGTTGTCCACTTTATGTATTTATCCTCATAGCTCTTGACAGGGTAGTACCACTCCTTAATGGAATCCCGGAATGAGTTCCAAGTGGTTGTGGCTGAAAATAGTAAGTCTATACTTTCATCCTTTTGCTCAAAGTAGGTTTCCCACCAGTCCTTGACGTGGGGGGCTGCTTTGAGAAGTGCAAAGGCAATCTTTTCCCAACTGGAAAAATCATGAATTGAAAAATATCCTTCTAGCAAATTTAACCATTTACCTACATCGTCTACATCTATGTGACCCTCAAATATGGGAATGTCAAAGTTAACTTGTACCTTAAAGGATGTGGCGCTTCCAGAGTAGTTGTTGGAAGTAGATGTGCCACCCCTGGGTAGCCATTAAAGGATCTGGGAAAATTTTTCCATCATCGCATTCCTTTATCACTCGAGGGCTTCCTAGAGCAAGATTTTGATAGGATCTCCTACCCCCTCATCTTTCTTTTCATCTGCCATGGGAGGTCGTCAGGATTTGTGAGGTTGGTCTTGCAAAGGCTCGACCAGTTCAAGCCCTAACTCCTTATATCTGACCTTGACGGGGACATTCAAATAAAAATGATGAAAGACCAGACCACTCTGATACCACTCATCTAGATTTAAACAAGAATGCAACAAATTATAGATATAACCATAAATACAAGGATGTAGTAGAAATAAAACTTCATTTCATTAATATCAAATACTGAAATATGCTTACAAATAGAATGGAAATCATAATAGCTCAGGCGATGGTAGCTTATCTCTGAGGAGAGATGTGGTGGCTACATGTCTCTGAACTACGTTATAATGAAGCGGAAGGGACTTTTTATTATTGAACAATAAGAGCAAACCCTAAACAACAAAAACCCTAACCCGAGGAGATGTAACACCAAGAGCTTATGGGCCTCGTTGGGGTGAGTTGGACAGCCAAGTTCCCAGGGTCGTGACTTGGTCATATTATTTCCATTTGACGCACATTATAACCCATTGGAAAGCTCTCTCCAAGGGCTATGATGAAAAAGACAATTTTGGAAAGAAAATTGTTGGCAGTAGATTGCCAAAAAACATTATTTAGGGCCTCAAAACAGCTCTGAAAGTTAAGGACCTGAAAAACTACTAAAAATAGTAAATTGTGCTACAATTAAGGAAACTAAAAAATTGAAAGAAACAATGGTGGAGGTCCAAGTGAAATTGGCAAATGGCTTATTAGCACCTAAATCCACCTTAGGCTGAAGGAAGGAAAAATTCAGGGTAACCACAAACCACGCTCAGTCTGGTAGCTAGCCCTACCAGAACAGGAGAGGGGCTCTCTTCGAGTCACACTCAGTGAATAGATAAATGAAATGACCTGAGATGACTTACAACAAAATATTTATCTTAGGCTAGTAAGTGAATATGGATACAAGAAGTGATTTTTATGAATGACTGTGTTTCTGGGATGGTATGGGACCAATGGACCTCAATGAACAGAGAACTTAATACAAAGGCACAGATTACTTTGTGAGGCAAGATAGGCGAAAAGCCTAGAAATTTAGTTTAAGATAACACGAAATGGAGAGATTGATTAAGAGGGTGAAAAGGGCATGGACAACATGAATCCTTTTCAACAGAAGAAAGAACACTGAACATGAAATTTTCCCAGAGGCAGAGCAATAAAATTGAATTCTACCTTATCTTCTCACTGGAAATGAATATGAAATGAACTATGAAACATCACAAGGTACATATGAAACATAAGAGACACATTTTCTACACTCACAACCACACGAATCTCATGAAACAAAGTCGCTGCCTTTCATTAATCCTCTCTAAAAATATACAATGAAGAAACAGAGTTTCTTTCCCAAAGTCTCCCAGAAGTTACAAGCCAACCAACCCTTTGCAAATGGTTTGCATACAATATATAGAATGTACCATGAAGAGATAGAATGCCAAAGGGTTGGGGAGTTACTCGAACCATTACAAAATGAAGGTGGAGAGCCAAACATTAGCTACAGGTGCAGCGCCACAAACATGAAAAATGGCTTCGGTGGCCCTTTGCCTTCCTTTGCCACTTGGACAACTGCCCATCTGGAGTGAAAATACTTTTAAAACCACCTTAGGTGCTGAAAAAATGAATTTTATATGAGGAGGCCCACTTATGAAAAGTCGGGAAGCGAAATTTCGCGAAACAGAGGCATTTTGGGCCTTTTTTCTATATGCGTCGCGCCCTTTTCTGTATGCATCACGCCACTTTGAGGCCAGTTTTGAGGCACTTTCAGGAGTCCAAAATGTGCCCAAGTGTGCTCATCGGAAAGACTGTCCTATCTACTTTCCAACCCCAAGTGGAATTTTTGAATTTAGAGCTCATTTTCCCCTCCAAATCTTCATTCTCCCAAGACTGCTTCCTGTGTGTCAAAATAGGGGCAGTGAGGGCATTTTTTGGGTGTTTTTGACCTCCTGGAGACTCAAATCATGCCCAACTTTCTTGTTCGAGTGCCAGTAGTCATGATTTTTCATGTTGAATCCAAAAATACAAACCATTTCTCATTTGGAGCTCCCAATCCTACGCGTCGCGCCGGTGGCGCGGCACGTATAGAGAAAAAACCTGTGTTTGTGCCAAAAAATTTCCATGCGACCAAAATTTTCCCAAATTCCTTGAAATTCAGGCTTGAGGTTCTCTAAGAGGCATTGTGTTGGGCCATAGAAGCTTCAGCCAAGATTTGAAGCCCATCTTGCTCTTTTTCCTCTTTTGTTGCTCTGCTCAGTTTGGCTTTCAAGCTCCTTGTTCAGGCTTTTGCGCTCATGTTTCGTGCCCTGTAATGACAAGCCATCCTCCTCAATATGGTTTTGTCCTTGTTGGCCTTCTCTAGTAATCTCTCCAAGTGTAGATTGAACTGATCTAACCAAGACTCATGGTCGTTGTTGATCTCTTGCTCCAAGGTAGTGAACTCGATCCTCCTCTGCTGGGCAGCTTGTCAATTTTCATGGATGCTTTGCAGCTCCATGATCACCTACTACTCCTCAAGCGGTTTGTTCCTCTACTCCAGATACTTGATGACCCATCTGGTCCTCTCCATATTGAGTATCAAGTCTTGGATCTCCGAGTCCTGCTCCTGAATGGTCATCCTAAGTTTGGCATTTTCTGCCTCTGCCTCATCATCCTGAATGAGGATGACATCGGTCTCCTACACACCTGATGGCCCCTCATCATGCACAGGCTTCTTACCCTTGTCCAATACCTGTGTAGTCGATGCCGGAAGCAAGGCCCTTTCCACCCTAGGTGGAGATAACACTCGCTTTGCTACTGCAAACAAGTGCCTACTGCCTCTCTGATATGTAACAAAAATTGGCATGGTAGTGGTCTCATGGTGCTCATGTTGATGAGAAGGACCACCCAACTCCTGCTCTGGCTCTGATAGTACCTATGATGTGCTGAAGAAGTCACGGGAGATGAAGTCCTCCCAAGCAATGCCCTACAATCCCAATTGATGATCTACCAAAATCCGGATAAGAGCAAAGTGAAACACACGTTTAAGCTCTGGTTAGGGGTCTTATCAGCAGAAGGTTTCATCCCTCTATACCTACAATGATTGGAGGTTCATCTTCACTGGTCAAGTGAATGAGCAATTGGCTGTGATAGGCGTACAGTCAGGAAACCTCCCCTCACAGCTGAAGTATTTCATGGTCAATCTCATTAAGCGGAAGCAATACTCATATTCAGTATCTGAAGGGAGACTCTTGTGGCTCATTCAAGAATCTGGCTTTGATGTAAGGCTCATAGTGTTGCCTATCCACCTTCTTCTTCTTATGCCACTATTCTCCAACATTTGGTATACCTGTTGCCACAGATATAGCTTCGGGTGTCAATGTGAAAGTGACCCTGGCCAAGATGGACTAACCTCCATGTAGATGAAGCACAAATAAACGGGCCAACTCATGATGAACTCTAACATTTGCCACCCAATGACAAAATTCAAAACATGATAGGTGCTGGAAGCATGACATGGCAAGAGGGCATGCTTGTAACTCGGTGAGGGTAGTGGGTTCATACCTGACATGTTTGCCACTCTTGTGGTGTCTCCTGGGAGCCTGCTCTTCTGAGGATGAGTCACTCTGTGTCTCCATCTCATTTTCAGATGAATGCTATGATGACATGACTGCAATGTGGACTGTGATTAGGCTGCCCTTTTGATGATGGTGTGAGGATGGGTGCCTTTGTAATATCGGTTACCAAGGGGAACAATGAAACAAGGAGTGTTAGGAAGGGAGTGATGAAATGGGGACACAGGTTATAGGGAGAAATTTGTTAGGGATATGGGAGGAGTTTGGGTACTTTGATGGGGTAGGGTTTGGGGTTTTGTGTTGAAAAAATAGTGGAGGGATAGGGGAGAGGGTTTGGTAGTAGTTTAGGGTAGGGATTTTAGGAAAAATGAGAGAGCGAGGATGGGAAAAGTGATGGGTGAGGGGAAAAGGTGAGTGGAGTGAAACCTTGGCACTAACAAGACATTTTCTTGGTTATTTCTTATGGTCAATTTTATATATTTTGGTGGCATTGAAACATCTCTATAAACACCCTATCATTGACAAAATTTGATGAGCAAGTGATTTTAAAGAGCCTACCTCTCAATTTGATAGGCTTCACCAAAATTTGGGAGCGTTTGGGCACTTGTTGTGGCCCTTGTCTGTATGCGCCGCGTGCAAAGCCCAGTGCACCGTGCCCTCGGTATGCATCGCACCCTTAGAAAAATTGCACTATGGGCAGGTTGCATGTGCGCCACGCTCCTGGGTATATGCGTTGCGCCCTCTAAAGCCGCCTCCAACTCACTCAACCGCTCACCAATGCACACTCACGCCTTTCCAACACTTCTCCAAGGCTTGTAATAGCACAATGCCTTTGCTTTTGACAAAAAATTGTATATATACCCTTGCAAGATATGGGTTTAATTTTTGCCTCTTCAAAAACCCATTTTTCTAATGTTTGAGTTTTGCACTTTTTCACTGACTTTTAAACACACTGATTTTCACTTTCCCTTTGAAATTTTAGCTCAAAAGATGAAAATTTTGGCACTCTTTGCAGAGATTGCACGACAGGACATTTGGCCATGGAAACCATGACTGCATCTGAAAAATAAACTGGCGACTTTTTTGAAAATTTTGTCATAAATGACACCGTTTGACTTTTCTTCAAAACGGAGTTTTGAAGAAGAGTCAGAGTCTATCCGCATGATGATGAAGCTTTCTGAACCATAACTGTGTAAGGGCCTCACTCTGGCCTACATGGCTTTTCTGGACATGTTCAAAGACCAAATTGATGAATTCCTAGACCTAGACCTCGAAATGACCTTTGTCCTTTAAAGGACCAGACCTTGACTGTCATGAACTTTGATGATTAATGAAAAAAGACCTGAGCCAGCAGGAGCCAGACATGACGGGGAATGACTATCATGACCTTCTCCATTAGATTATGGCATGCCCCTAACGGAATGCAGCTGGGAGAAGGGAGCGGGACACCTAAACATGAAATGCATAAAGAGTTTTGATCTCTGACGGAGGACTGACTAGACTGACTCTAACATTGGCTCCAATGGGGGATGGTAGCTCCTTGGAGGTGCCAAGAACAGCAAATCTCTGGAAGAGCTAGACAGTGCCTTCATACATTGGGCTATGGAGTCATCATTTTGATAAATAATACAGGACTCTGACTCATTTATGAAACTGAAATGATAAAAAAAAAACTGACTCAAATTTGACATTGAAATGACTTAAAGGCTAGCTTGAACAACTCTAATGAAACTAAAAAAAAATGGTATTTATAGTGACAGTGGAAGCAGCATTGATAACTTAGAAATGGTACCGCTTGATCAGCTGACCATTGATCGGCCCTCCTGGACAATCCTCTTCGTTTATTTCCTTCAAAAGAAAAGCATTCTACCCCCGATATGTTGCAATCTTGAAAGGACCTTTCCAAAGGTTCTCGAGCTTATCGTGCTTGCCTTTCTCCTCATTCCTTGCATCCCACTTCAGCACCACATCATCCACCTGAAATTTATCCACCTTTGCCTTTCTATCATAAATTTTCTTGATTTTCTCCTGCAATTTGGATGTGTTCTTGAGGACTTCTTCTCTGGTCTGCTGCAAGTGGACCATTTGATTCAACCTTCTCTACATGGGATCTTCTTCACTGCCAGCCTCCTAAAGAAGTTTGACAATCGGGGTAGCGAGAGAGGAAGGAAATACTGTATCAACTCCATAAACAAGCTCAAACGGTGACGTACCTATGGATTTCTTCTGGCTGACCCGATATGCCCAAAGCGCTTTACCAACCTCTTATGCTAGCTCTTCTTGTTTATTTCCAACAGCTTCTTGATTATGTTGACCAATGATTTGTTTGAAGATTCCGCCAATCCATTGCCTTGCGGATGATAGGCAGTTGAATGACCCGAAATGATGTGATATTTATGACAAAACTCTACCATCCTTTTTTATTTGAAAGTTGTTGTGTTATCAGTGATTAGCTTATTCAGACAACCAAAGCGAGACATGTTATTTTCGAGGAATGAAATGATTACCGCATCTGTAGCTTGTCTGGTGGGAATCGCCTCAATCCATTTTGTGAAGTAATCTGTGGCTGTGAGGATCCATTTATGTTGTTCCGAAGAAGCGGGATGAATTTTGCCAATGAAATCCAACCCCCATTGCTGAAAAGGGGCACTCACCTCTATGGGCTTGAGTGGTAGAGGCTGTAACTTCCGCTTTCCTTCGAAAATCTGACACTTATGACATCGCTTGACCATCTTATATGCATCAGTAAACAATGTCGGCCAATAGTACCTTGCTCTCAAAATTTTGTTTGCTATTGACTTCCAAAAAAGGTGACCACCACAGTCTCCTTGGTGGCAGTCCTCCATGAATTTCTTTGCTTCCTTTTCCACCAAAAAATTTAACAAAACGCCACTAGGATCTTTCCAATACAATGCTGAATTAAGAACGCAAAACTTGGTAGCCTTCCACTTCAGTGTTCTCACTTTGTTTCTGGTCATGTCGGGCGGAGGTGACAAATTTTTGAGCACATATATGATATCTGAATACCATGGAGAAAGAGCAAACATTTCAGATACCTGAATTGGCGATTCTTCATCATTCTCATCGAACATAGCAGCGATCAGATTTATGTCCAAAGCATGCAAGTTTGATTCAGCCATTAGCTTCGCCAATCACTGTCTTTTCACCAGTTTTGTGGGCTTTATTTCCACGTCATATTCCAGCAAGGTTGCAATCCACTTGCCTCTTCTTCCTTCCGGATCGGCCTGCACTAAAACATCTTTTATAGCAGCATTAGGAACATAGGCCAAAACATGAGAATGTAGAATATACACCCGGAAATATTTCAATGCCTTCACAAGTGTAAGGGCTTGCTTCTCAATGATGTTATACTTTAAAGTTGTGTCTGTTATACATCTGCTGAAAAATGCAATGGGTCTTTCATGATCATCTCTCTTTTGCAATAATACCGCTGCCATAGTATGCTCTGAAGCAAATGAAAACAATATGAGATCCTGAGTGTAGTCCGGGCTGACTAGAACTGGTGCTGAGGAGAGAGCCAATTTGACCAAATTGAAAGATTTTACAGCCTCCTCCGTCCATTTCACTTAGCTGTCCTTCTTAAGCATGTTTTTCATCTCTCTTAGATGCTCAGCGAGATTGGGTACAAAGCGGCGTAGGAAGTTCATCTTACCATTGAACGATTGTATCTCCTTTTTATTCTGGGGCAGATCTATTTCCTAAATTGCTTGCACATGTGTTGGGTCAATACGGATGCCATCCTTTGAGATAATGTGCCCGAGTAGTTTGCCTTCTTCCATGGCGAACTAGCTCTTCTTTGGATTCAGCGACAAGCCATATTTTCTGCACTTTAGGAAAACGGTTTTAAGATGGTACATGTGTTCTTCATCAGATTTAGAAAACACTGTCAAATCATCCAGATACACCACCAAAAAGACATCCTTCTCATTTGCAAAAGCCAAGTCCATAGCACGCTGAAATGTGGCACCCGCATTCTTCAAACCGAAAGGCATTTCTGCGTAGTGAAAGGTTCCCCATGGAGTGGTGAACGCTGTCTTGTGTCAGTCATCCTCATGGATAGAAACTTGGTTATATCTGGAATAACCATCAAGCAGTGACATACGGGATGCTCCCACTACTTGCTGAAGTATATGGTCCATTTTGGGTAGTGGATAGTTGTCCTTCAATGAAACTTGTTCGAGATTTCTGAAATCAATGCATAAGCGAATCTCACCTGTCTTCTTCCTTACGGGCACCAAGTTGGAGATCCAATCTGAAAATGTGATTGGCACAATGATCCCTGATTTGTACAACCTGTTGATCTCCTTTTCAATAGATGGCAACAACTTTGGATTTAGCCTTCTCAACTTCTATCTGAATGGTTTTTTATTGGGCTTGATGGGTAAAGTGTGTTGAATTATATTGGTGTCATATGTCTTTAAGTCGGAATAGTCCCAAGCAAACACATCTGCAAATGAAGACATCAAACTGATATATTTGTCCTTGATCTTTGGCAGCAATGCTTTGGACAATTTTACCAATTTAGGATTTGCAGCTGTCCCGATATTGACCTCTTCCACACCCTTCTCTGTTGGCTGCAATGTTGGCTTGTGGGCTACATCATCTTGATCAAAGAGTTCTTCTAGAGGTATGAAGCCTTTGGGAATAACGTTATTCTTTAGCTGAAACACGTCCATTTCATTGATCTGCATTTCATCTGTACCATTACCTTTTCCATCGTCATTTTCTTCATCAATTGAGGTCTCTTTAAACTTGCCTTTGTTTTGCAGAAAATCATCAATCTCCTCATCATCTTGGAACACTTACCAATATCTCTGATTGTCTGGAATAGCTGGATGATGCTTGACATGAATTTCGAATTTGTTACTAGAGTTCATTGGGATCTTCAAACTACTCACTGCCTTAGCAAGAGCATCATCAATACTATTTTGTATACGAGGCACACATGTCAAGGTGTATTTTGAAAATAATTTCAACATGTCTAGGACTGTATTACGGTAGGCCCGCATCCTGGGATGCTTTGCTTGATATTCGCCTCTGACTTGCTTGATAACCAATTCGGAGTCACCATATACTGAAATCCTCTTGGCATTCAGCTTTCTTAGAATCTTTAGGCCAACAATCAGAGCTTCATACTTAGATTCATTATTTGAACACTTAAAAGCCAACTTGTAAGAGCATACCCGTACGTTACTAGGGACCTTGTTTGGGGTGGAGAAAGGACTGTGTACCCAAATTCCAACTCCAGCGCCATCATCTCCCACTGCTCCATTGAACTCCATGGTCCACAATCCTTCTCCCTCCTCTCACAAGTGCTGGAAATTTGTTTTTTGTGCCTTGTCTGCTTGCTGTCCATTGCTTTTAGCTGATTGCCCAATGGTGTTCTACTGTTCTTGTTCTTCTTTCTTCAAAACTTCTCTGAAATTTTCTATTATTTCTGGAATATCATCTGCTTCTACCAACTGACTATCTATATCATTTAAACTATTTGAATACAAAGAAAAAGACTCTAAATCTGTATGTACATAGTTAATAGGATGATTTATTAGTTTCTCCTTGCTTGTGATCATGTACTTCATTTTTTGTTCCTGATACAATTTCCTCATTTGTCTGAATACTGGAATTGTTGCATAGGAGAAATCTAGTTGTAGTGTCCCTTTTAGTTTCACTAGCCAAGACCTGGAAAGAAGCATGCCAAACTGTGGAGGAATGTCTGCTACCACAACATCCATCAAAACATTCTTCATTGGGAGCTGATCCAAACTCACAACCAAGTCTTTGATGAAACCTATACATCTTACTCTGCTGGAATCAAACGAATAGAGATCATGATATTGTCGGGTGATGTCCAGACCAAGCTTATCTATGATTGCCTTGGGCATGAGATTGCGAGAAGCTCTGAAATCAAACATGGCGGTATGTAACACAAAATCATGCAACCTTAAACTGATGTAAAAAGGTGGCACATCACTATCAGGAGACTCACCATTTGATGCTGGCCCAAAAATCATTTCAGGTTGATCATCTTCGACATTCACCATGTCGGACATTGGGTCCAAATTCAACATTTTAGATACTTGTCCTTTATAACTGCCATTCTTCAATATTTCAGTCAAAGGGATGGATATTTTTAGCTTGGAAATCTCATTCTCTAAATTGAAAGCGGGAATATTTTCTACCTCTTTGACTGGGATTTCTTTCCTCTCCTTTTCTTTCGATGTAACTTTTTGATGTGATGGTTCTGCTGATGTTGATTTGTTGCTCTCCATTTCAGCCGCCTCCTTTCCTTTCCTTTGTGTAACTGCTGAATCATTCTTTGACGCTTCAACATCCTTCTTTTTCTAAATGGGTCTGACCGGCACATCTCTATTTCTAAGTGAATATCATTGTTGTTGGGCAGACAAAGCATTCATGTAGCCTCTTTGGTATTCATCTGATTGCTCCTCCAAGATGGTGTCGCTTGCTAGAATGAAATCTACATTTTTGTGTGCAACTGAATTCTCTTCATACTCCTCTTCAGTGAGATAAGTAGGAAAATCATCAGGAGTAAAGAGATGATTTTCTTCGCTATTACATTCCCGTATTCATCTGATTCCGGTCCATGCACAAAATTTTGTTGCAAAGGTGTCTGTACTGGTTGTTGTGCAATCGGCTCTTGAGCTCGCTGATCTCTCTGTCTTATTCTATACTGTGGTTGTTGCTGGCCACGGAAGTTAGGATTTCTAACTTGTGGCTCTAGTTTGTCAAGTTTCACTCTTTCAAGAATCTTCTCTACCTTCCGAAGTAGCTGATCTACCGAGGAAGATTCTTCCTTTGCAGTGACCTTCTTCTCTGCCTTTGCTCTAGCTCTCTTGGTCAGCAGATTTGCTTCAACGCTGACCGCTATCTTCTGCATGTCTTCCATTGTGGCCAGTTCTCTTTCTCTCAATTGATAAGCCATGTCAGCATCAAAACCATCCGGGAACTTCAACATGGCTAGTCCCACAGGTGGCCTTAGATTATCTAGAATCTCATTATAAACTATATTGAATCTAGTGCAATAATCTTGGACCGACTCACCAGCGTTTCTTTTGATTTGTTCATATTCGGCTAGAATTTGAAGAGGATCTTCTTCACTTCCCAGCGCTTCAAAAATTGTCTTTGTAAGTTAGTGAAGGTAGCGATATGAAAAACTGGCAAACCTCTGAACCATTTCCTCACCTCACCTGCAAATGTCTGTACAAAATGTCTCATTGCCACCTTCTCCGCATCGATCTCATGCAGTTCATAGAAATCTGCCATTCTATCCACATGTTGCTGAGCAGTAATGCCATTAGGAGTGCCATCAAAAAATGGTATTTTGCTTTGGTAATCAGCAGGCATATCATCTAAAACTTGAGGCAAAATGAGAGATGCAAAACAGGCAGCCATCACTCTTGGTGGATTTGTCGTCGGAGGTGTTGGTGAAGTGTGCACAATTTTTAAGGGACTAGCAATTAGAGTTTGAAGCTAAGCTACTATGTAGTTATCAATAGATTGGTTAGCCCTTTCTGTCTCCAAGTCTACAAGAAACTGTGGATTGTGGATAGTAGATTCAATCGCTCTTTCGGACTTGGTTTCAAACAACGATAATTCAAACTACTCATCAAACTCTAGCTCTTCAATATACTCAAAAATGTCCGGGCATGAATGGGATTTGAGCACGGGCGATATAGAGCATTCTTGACGACGAATTCTTGAAATCAAATTGGGATTTTTGTAGATGTGCGGAGGGTTTGGATCTGTATTAGCTTTGGTGTATCTTCGAGAAGCCAGCATGCTATTGAGAAAAATCAAAGGACACAACCAACTTTACTCAGCCTGTCAAATCCTAAACGTATCATCCGGAAGCTTAGAATTATTAAGAAGCAAGAGGATAGATTTCTCCCCAGTGGAGTCGCCACTATGTTAGCTCCTAAATCCGCCTTAGGCTGAAGGAAGGAAAAATTCAGGGTAACCACAAACCACACTCAGTCTAGTAGCTAGCCCTACCAGAACAGGAGAGGGCTCTCTCCGAGTCACACTCAGTGAAGAGATAAACGAAATGACCTGAGATGACTTACAGTGAAATATTTATCTTAGGCTAGTAAGTGAATATGGATACAAGAAGTGATTTTTATGAATGACTGTGTTTCTGGGATGGTATGGGACCAATAGACCTCAATGAATAGAGAACTGAATACAAAGGCACAGATTAATTCATGACGCAAGATAGGCAGAAAGCCTAGCAATTTAGTTTAAGATAACGTGGAATGGAGAGATTGATTAAGAGGGTGAAAAGGGCATGGACAAAATGAATCCTTTTCAACAGAAGAAATAACACTGAACATGAAATTTTCCCACAGGCAGAGCAATAAAATTGAATTCTACCTTATCTAACTTAGAAAATTTCACTGGAAATGAATATGAAATGAACTATGAAACATCACAAGATACATATGAAACATAAGAGACACATTTTCTACACTCACAACCACACGAATCTCATGAAACAGAGCCACTGCCTTTCATTAATCCTCTGTAAAAATATACAATGAAGAAACAAAGTTTCTTTCCCATAGTCTCCCAGAAGTTACAAGCCAACCAACCCTTTGCAAATGGTTTGCATACAATATTAGAATGTGCCATGAAGAGATAGAACGCCCAAGGGTTGGGGAGTTACTCGAATCATTACAAAATGAAGGTGGAGAGCCAAACATCAACTACAGGTGTAGCACCACAAACATGACAAATGGCTTGGGTGGCCCTTTGCCTTCCTTTTCCACTTGGATAACTGCCCATCTGGAGTGAAAATACTTTTAAAACTACCTTAGGTGCTGAAAAAATGAAGTGTAGATGAAGGGGCCCACTTATGAAAAGACGGGAAGTGAAATTTCGCGAAACAAAAGCATTTTGTGCCTTTTTTCCTATATGCGCCGCGCCCTTTTTTGTATGTGTCGCGCCACTTTGAGGCCCGTTTTGAGGCACTTGTAGGAGTCCAAAATGTGCCCAAGTGTGCTTGTTGGAAAGCCTGTCCTATCTACTTTTCAACCCACGTAGAATTTTTGAAGTTGGAGCTCGTTTGCCCCTCCAAATATTCATTCTCCCAAGGCTGCTTCCTGTGTGTCAAAATAGGGGCAGTGAGGCCATTTTTTGGGTGTTTTTGACCTCCTGGAGACTCAAATCATGCCCAACTTTCTTGCCCAAGTGCCAGTAGTCATGATTTTTCATGCTGAATCCAAAAATGCAAACCATTTCTCATTTTGAGCTACCAATCCTACGCATCGTGCCGGTGGCGTGGCGCGTATAGAGAAAAAACCTGTGTTTGTGCCAAAAAATTTCCATGCGACCAAAAGTTTCCCAAATTCCTTGAAATTTTGGGCTGGAGGTTCTCTAAGAGGCACTATGTTGGGCCATAGAAGCTTCAGCCAAGATTCGAAGCCCATCTTGCTCTTTTGCCTCTTTTGTTGCTCTTCTCAGTTTGGCTTTCAAGCTCCTTATTTGGGCTTTTGCGCTCGTGTTCCATGCCCTGTAATGACAAGCCATCCTCCTCAATATGGTTTTGTCCCTGTTGGCCTTCTCCAGTAGTCTCTCCAAGTGTATATTGGCCTGATCTAACCAAGACTCATGGTCGTTGTTGATCTCTTGCTCCAAGGTAGTGAGCTCGATCCTCCTTTGTTGGGCTGCTTGTCGATTTTCACGGATGCTTTGCAGCTCCATGATCACCTGTTGGTCCTCAAGTTGTTTGTTCCTCTGCTCCAGATACTTGATGACCCATCTGGCCCTCCCCATATTGAGTATTAAGTCTTGGATCTCCGAGTCCTGCTCCTGAATGGTCATCCTAAGTTTGGCATTTTCTACCTCTGCCTCAGCATCCTGAATGAGGATGACATTGGTCTCCTGCACACCTAATGGCCCCTCATCATGCGTGGGCATCTTACCCTTGTCCAATACTTGTGTAGTCGATGCCGGAAGCGAGGCCCCTTCCACTCTGGGTGGAGATAACACTCGCTTTGCTGCTGCAAACAAGTGCCTACTGCCTCTCTGATATGTAACAAAAACTGGCATGGTAGTGGTCTCAT
>APFE031244624.1:507-15051 GCA_000404065.3 Pinus taeda | reverse complement strand
TGGAAGCATGACATGGCAAGAGGGCATGCTTGTAACTCGGTGAGGGTAGTGGGTTCATCCCTGACATGTTTTCCACTCTTGTGGTGTCTCTTGGGAGACTGCTCTTCTGAGGATGAGTCACTCTGTGTCTCCATCTCATATTCAGACGAATGTTGTGATGACATGACTGCAATGTGGACTATGATTAGGCTGCCCTTTTGATGATGGTGTGAGGCTGGGTGCCTTTGTAACATCTGTTACCAAGGGGAACAATGAAGTAACGAGTGTTAGGAAGGGAGTGATGAAATGGGGACAGGGGTTATAGGGAGAAATTTGTTAGGGATATGGGAGGAGTTTGGGTACTTTGATGGGGCATGGTTTGGGGTTTTGTGTTGAAAAAATAGTGGAGGGATAGGGGAGAGGGTTTGGTAGTAGTTTAGGGTAGGGATTTTAGGAAAAATGAGAGAGGGAGGATGGGAAAAGTGATGGGTGAGGGGAAAAGGTGAGTGGAGTGAAACCTTGGCACTAACAAGACATTTTCTTAGTGATTTCTTATGGTCGATTTTATATATTTTGTTTGCATTGAAACATCTCTATAAACACCCTATCATTGACTAAATTTGATGAACAAGTGATTTTAAAGATCCTACCTCTCAATTTGATAGGCTTCACCAAAATTTGGGAGCATTTGGGCACTTGTTGTGGCCCTTGTTTGTATGCGCCACGCGCAAAGCCCAGTGCACCATGCCTTGGGTATGCATCGCGCCCTTAGAAAAATTGCACTGTGGGCAGGCTGCATGTGCACCGCACTCCTGGGTATAAGCGCCGCGCCCTCTAAAGCCACCTCCAACTCACTCAACCGCTCACCAATGCACACTCACGCCTTTCCAACACTTCTCCAAGGCTTGTAATAGCACAATGCCTTTGTTTTTGACAAAAAATTGTATATATACCCTTGGAAGAGATGGGTTTAATTTTTGCCTCTTCAAAAACCCATTTTTCTAATGTTTGGGTTTTTCACTTTTTCACTGACTTTAAAACACATTGATTTTCACTTTCCCTTTGAAATTTTATCTCAAAAGATGAAATTTTCAGCACTCTTTGCAGAGATTGCACGATAGGACATTTGGCCACGGAAACCATGACTGCATCTGAAAAAATCAACTGGCGACTTTTTTGAAAATTTAGTCATAAATGACACCGTTTGACTTTTCTTCAAAACAGAGTTTTGAAGAAGAGTCAGAGTCTATCTGCATGATGATGAAGCTTTCTGAACCATAACTGTGTAAGGGCCTCACTCTGGCCTGCATGGCTTTTCTGGACATGTTCAAAGACCAAATTGATGAATTCCTAGACCTAGACCTCGAAATGACCTTTGTCCTTTAAAGGACCGGACCTTGACTGTCATGAACTTTGATGATTATTGACAAAAGACCTGAGCTAGCAAGAGCCATACATGAGAGGGAATGACTATCATGACCTTCTCCATCAAATTATGGCATGCCCCTAGCGGAATGCAGCTGGGAGAATGGAGCAGAACACCTAAACATGAAATGCATAAAGAGTTTTGATCTTTGATGGAGAACTGACCAAACCGACTCTAACATGGCCACCAATATCCACTTGGATCAACTACTAGGAATTTTTTCTCGATCATTGTATAATTGAGCTCATCTAGAGTCAAGTTCTTTCTTTTGTAAAAAATAGCATAGGGTTTCCTATCCTCCAGCTGGCCTAAAACAACACCCACAACGATGTCAGGCGCATCTGTAGCTATGTGAAACGACAGTTTCCAATTTGTTCCATGCAAAATTGGGGTTGCTGATACACAGTATTTTAGCTTCAAAAAGGCCTGCTCACACTTTCCTGTCCACACAAATTCTGCATCTTTAATAAGTAAGGAAAACAAAGCTGATGCAATTTTTGAGAAAATATCTATAAACCTCTTATAATATCCTGCATGCCCCAAGAAACTATGTACCTCTTTTTGTGTCTTGGGTGTTGGGATTTTCAAGATTACTTTTATCTTAGTAGGGTCTACCTTGATCCCATCAATAGAAATGAAGTGTCCCAACATGATCTATTCATTCATCATCATGTGACACTTTTTGGTGCTCAAAGACACATTAGTCTGTACACAACATTCTAATACTTTTTCTAGATTAACTAATGTTATTTCAAAGGCATCACCATAAGTTTTAAATTCATCCATGAAGATTTCAAGACAGTCATTCAATAGATCCAAAAAGATTCCCAGTATTTCCCTCTAGAAAGTTGTTGGCGCATTGCAAAGTCCAAAAGGTAGAACTTTGTATGCAAAAGTTCCCTAAGGGCAAGTAAATATCATTTTATCTTGATCCTTTGGGGCAATCTATATCTGATTGTAACCACCAAACCCATCTAAGAATGAAAAAAAAATCTTCCCATAGAGGGTGTCAAGGACTTGATCTATAAAAGGTAGAGGAAAATGGTCCTTTTGAGTGGCTTTGTTAAGTTCTATATAATCCACATAGACTCTCCACCTTCCTTCTTCTTAGGGATGATGACAAGTGGAGACACCCACTGACTGTCAGATATTGGATAAATGAAGTTATCATTTAGAAGTTTCTGCAATTCTTCTTTCACTACCTCCTTCAATGTAGGGTTCATGTGGCATTGTGATTGTATAACTGGATTGCAGCCATCTTTCAAATAAATGTGGTGAGTGCATAGGCTAGGATAAATCCCTTTCATATCTATGTAGTCCCACGCAAATTCCTTTTTTTATTTATGTAAAAGTTGTAACAATAGTTTATTTTTCCCAACGGTCAAGTTGGGATTGATATTAAAATACTTCCCTGGTACTATTTCAAATGGATTGTTGTTAGTATGCGGGGTGGTTCTCATTTGTTCAAAGTTTACATCAGCTACCTCATCTTCCTCCCTTGATTCTTCAATAGAAATGATCGAAAGTAAATTGCTAATAAAGCCATTAATGATATCATCCTTTATCTCATCCTTAAAATACTAGAATTTTCCAAGGGTGAGGAGCGATAAGGAAAGATCTGATTCGGGTTCAAATTCATCCCACCAGGGATTGATCAAATCCATATTTGGATTTGTTGGGGTGTAAAGATTAAGGTTCTTTGTAGCCTAACCATTTGAAATCATCATAGATCCAGATTTGCACCCTATAAATGCTTCTGCAGTGGCCAATGAAGGTCTCCTTAAAATCAAAGGATGTTCCCCCACATTGGATTTTGGTTTTCAATATAAGAAAGTCAGTTGGATACCTCCAGGGAGCTACTATGATTACTACATCCTCCAATACCCCCTCGGGTTTAACATGGGACCTATCTGCTAATTCAAGCACAGTAGGTGTATGTCTAAGCCCATGTAGCCCCAAGGTGGTAAAAAGTTCCTTTGTCATTATGTTAATGTTCGCCCCTAAATCAATCAGTGTATTAGTTATGGGTTGGTCATCGATATAAACAGTAACCGCAGGGTTCCCTAGATCATTATACTTGGTTAAGAGAGGTTGATCAGTCATCAATTTTGACAGTTTTCCCAACACATGTATAGTTGTAGGGTCCTTATGTTTCCTTCCAAGTTTCTTAATGCACAGGTCTCGTACTGTTTTAACATAGATAGGTACTTCTTTAAGAGCTTGTAGTGAAGGAATCTGTACATGCAATTTTTTTTAACTCCCTAAGAAAATCAAATTCAGTTTGTGAAGTCATTCAGTCTCAATTAATCTTTGGGGATATGGAGGATCCTAAGTCATAACAGTCGAATCGGCTGTTACAGGTGTATCAGCTTTACTCAATTTGGATGTTACAGAAGCAACAGTTCTTCTCAGGTTGGTTGTTACAAGTGTAATAGTTTATCTTGCATCAGTTGTTACAGGTGTAATAGCCGCCTCAAGATCTACTGTATCTTCTTTGGAAGACTCACATTCCTCCTCAATATTGATAGGGGAGTGGTTTGGTTTAATCACCTTACATAACCATAGTTGAATTTCATTAAGTCCAATGGGAGTGATAAGATAAGTATGGAAAGTAGTTGGAGCCTCTATGCTCTGGGCTGCCTTATTATTTGGGTCAGGGTTAGGTTGCATAGGTAATTGGGGTCGCACAAGAGGTGTAGGAAAAAGAGTTTGGAAAGGAGGCAATTGTAAATATTGTTGCATCAAAAATGCAGAGGGGACTAGAATTTGGGAATTCCCCCTCCAGTTTTGACTCCAAGGATATGGTTTTGATGGAGGATACTGAGTAGGTGGAAAGGGAGACCACTAGTTCCAGGGCGAAGGAAACTATGCTGGAGAAGGAGTAGAGTATTGTCATGGATATTGTTGAGTGTTATATGAATTATTCGACAAATTAAAAGAAGATAAATATTGAGACATGTTAGCGCTCAAATCTACCTTAGGCTGAAATAAGGTAAGACTCAAGGCCACATCAAACCACGCTCAGCCTTGTAGCTAGCCCTACGAGGACAGGAGAGGGCTCTCTCCGGGTCAAACTCAGCAAAAGATAATCGAAGAGGCTCGAGATGACCGAATTGATGACTGATTTTAGGCTAGGTATGAAGTACAAAGAGTTTAGAATTGATTTTTAAAGATTTTGTTGAATTCAAGGGAAGGGCAATTTTGGATGCGGGGATGAGGCATAACTTTTGCAGAGGTCTACTTGGGGCAAGGTAGGCGATTGTATTGATGCCTTAAAGAAAGTGAGATGGGTAGATCAGACTGGTGAGGAGCTAAGGAGAGCAAGGGAGTCTCAAGGATTCTCCTTAAACTGAAGAAAACATAAAAGATTAAACAAATTTAAAGGCAGATCATAGCAATTTCATGGATTCTACCTTAACACTTCATTTGTTTAATTACAGAAGATTCAATAAAGAAAGTGTTACACATACACAACTTACAAGTAGTGAGGGAAACACACCATCAACACATAAAGCCACATGAATCCCAAATAGTGCTGCAAAACCCTGGTCTTTCCTTTGCCAAAATGCAGATAAGATATGTACAATATAGTGTCTAGCTATTCCCAAGAGTCCAACCCTGAAAGTGACTAAGAAAATACATAATATAGGCAAGCCAACTCATTCCCTTGCCTCTAGGGGTCGAGCTCATCATCCTAGGAGCTGTTTCAACAAATTCTGAACTAAGCACTACAATCTAGGCAGTCAAAACAACTTGCCTCTATAAACTAGGAAACCAATTCATTCATTACTTTTTTGCTATTTTATGAATGAATCATCCAGAATAGGTAAATAAGTGTCATAAAAACATAAATTTCCAATAATTACATCAAGAAGGGTGAAAAATCCCATCACAAGTCAAAACTGGTCAAACTGGCTTGATTCGCTGAGCTGAGGAGGAAAACTGTGCCAAAAAACCCTGTGCGCCGCGCGCCTTTCCACCTACTTTTGGGGCACTTCCCGGCATCAAAATGGAGCTCAGGTTGGCTTGTTAGAAATCCCTATATGTCTACTTTCTAACCCAAGTGGAATTTTCCAATTTGGTCTCCATTTGAACCTCCAAAAGTGGATTCTCCCAGAAGTACTTCCTGCTGGTGCGTAAAGTGGCAGAAAGGTGATTTTCATGATGTTTTTGAGCTTTTGATCACCCAAAACTTGATGAAATGCCTTGGAAATTGCTGAGAATTTGTATTTCATCATGAAAAATCCAAAAATATAAGCCACCTGTGATTTGGACCTCCCCATATTATGGGTCACGCGCTAAGCGCGACGCATAGAGCCAAAAAACCTGTTTCGCAAGCCAAAAATTTTGAAACGACAAAATTTTCTCGAAATTTGCCCAAATTTGGAGTGAAGACCCTCCATCATGTATCATGTGCAACTAATGAAGCCTCGGCCAAAAATCGAAGCGGATCAGGCCTTTTGCGTTGTTTTTGCGCTTTGCTCAAATGCCTTTTGAGGATCTTCATTCTCGCTTTGCAAACATGCATGCGAGCCCAATAGTGAGTCTTCATGTGGTGAAGCATGTCCTTGTCCCTGTTTGCCTTCGCCAACAACTTCTCCAAATGAGTGTTCACCCGGATGAGCATTGATTCCTGATCAATAGGTGTCAAATCACTGGGTCTTCTTCGAGCCAACTCCCGGTCTTCCCGAATCTTCTACAGCTCATAAAGTTCATGTTCATCTTCCAACTGTTTGTTGCGCTGCTCTAAGTAGTTGATCACCCATTTAGCCATCTGCAATTTCTTTTGCAGTGACTCATTCTCGGCCCTTTGCTCTCGGATGATCTCCTTGAGCTCTGAGTTGGGCGAACTAGCATCAACATCAATGATACCAATATCCTTAACTCCTGAAGGATCCTCATCAACTGTGGGTCTCTTTCCCCTATCCTGAATCTGTACCTGTGCTGAAGACGGAGGCGAGACCCCTTCCACATGATGTGGAGATAATACTCACTCTGCTGATGATGTCAACGAGACCCCTTCCACCCTGGGTGGAGATAGTACTCGTCATGCGACTGCAAATAAGGCCCTGGGGACTTTCTGATATGTCACATATACTGAAGCATCAACATGCTCGGTCTCAGGAATGTCAAACTGCTGTGAAGGCCCTCCCTCATCATGAACTATCTCTGGAGGAGGCTGTAGTGTGGAAAAGAAATCACGGGAGATGAAATCCTCCCAAGGAATACCCTGCTGTGCCAACTGATGCATCACTATGATTTTGATCAATGCATAGTGATATATGCTCCTGTGCTGATGTGCGAGGGTCTTCCTCTGTACTAAAGGTACCATCCTCTCTATGTTTCGGCACATGAAAAACTGAATTTTCATCATATGTACCCGTGTGAAATGCATCAACAAACGAACATGGTACGCATAGAGACGTGAGAATCTGCCCTCAAAGCTGAAATACCGAATGATGAGTTTCATCAATGGTGCAAACTCATATTTCAAGTATCTGAAAGGAAAGGCTGCGCTCAAGTGTCTAATATATATGGGCTTGACATATGGCTCATAGTAATACCTATCCAACATTTGGTGTTTACTCCATTCCTCCCCCACATTTGGTATCCCGGTGGCCTGAGCAATAGTGTCGGGTGACAAAGTGAAATCCACTCCGGCAAGGTTTACATGACCATCTTGTAGGTTAAGGACAAATAGACGGACCAGTTCCCGATGATGCTGAGTTTGTGAGATCATCTCACAATATTTGTAACATGCTTGGTGCCGAAAACAATCCATTGCAAGTGGGCAAGCTTGCAATTAAGCCAAAGAAGTAGGCTCCTCCCTAACATGCTGTCCACTTTTGCCACCTTTGTGATACCTCCGTGGCACATTAGGCACATTGACCTCCGGTGTAGAGTCACTATCATAATCCTGCTCATATACTGACTCGGTCTCTGACATGTTCTTTAACAACAAGGTAGCTGGAAAATATATATATGCTGATATAGAACTATGTGCCAAAATTTGACTGTTGACTTTTTTGTCTTTTTATCAAAATGCTGTGACCAAGGGGACATAAATGACAAGGGAATTGCTAGGAAAAGGGAAGCATTAGGGAAATGGGAACAATGGAAATAAAATAAGGAAATTAGGGAAGGGAAAGGGGCATAGAAATTTTTTAGGGTTTTGAAATAAGGTAGGGATTATATGGTTGTAGGGGAGGGATTAGGATTTTGAGAGAGGAAGGTTTAATGTTTCATGGGGATTTATTGGGGAAAATATTTGGGGAATATAGGAAATGGGAAACAAGGGAAATAAGAAACCTTGGCAACTTTTAGTTTGGGGACCCTACAACAATCTTGGTACTTTAAAATCCTTACAGCAAATTAGTAGAGAAGGAGGGTTTTTACATTCGGTTTTCATGACAAATATATCATATTTTCTTTATATAAACCATCCAAAAACCAATAACAAGCCATGAGTGCAGGCCTACCTGTGAAATTGATGCACGAGCAGAAGGTTTTTGAGTGAGTTTTAGGCAAGTCTGGGCATGAACCTGAATGTGCCGCGCGCTTCACCCAACGTGCCGCACGCTCTGGATGCGCCACGCGCATGTTAAAATACACTGGAAAATGTTGCCTGATGCGCCACACGCCCTGGAAACGGCTCAAGTTACTCACAAACTCACAAAATTGCCTTAGAATGCTGCTATTCACTCTTGGAATGTGGAATGGGTTGCAAATGAGGAGAAAAATCTTCATATAGTCTCCTTTTTTATTTTTGCTTGACCAAAACCCATTTTCTTATGTTTTGTTGTTGACACTTTTTCAAAATTAATAGACTCTGATCTTTTTGGTTTCATCCTTAAAACTGGTTGAAATGATGATTTTCTCTGATAATTTTTTGCAAGGATAGGTCTGATATGCTTCGGCAAAGGATACCAAGGCTGCACTTGAACAATTGAAGAATTGAAAATTTTGACAATTTTTACAAAAATGAGGTGGCGACTTATCTTCAAAATAGAGTTTTGAAGAGAAGTCCTTATTAAGCTGCACAATGATAAAAACTATTGAAGTGATGATCTATCAAAGACATCCCTCTGGCCTGCTGGTCTTCTAAGGCTTCCCAAGACTAAACTGACTCAAACTCTAGACCTAGACCTAAAAATTTAAAACATGACTGTAAATAACTTGTGAAATTTTATGACTTAACCTGAACCAGCAGTGACATGCACGAGGGGCATGAATGACACAAACCACTCCATCAGAGTTATGGCATGCCTAACGAAATGCAACTGATGAAAACTGGTGGGACACCTAAAATATGAAATGCAAAAAAGAGCTTTGATCTCTGATGAAGGGATAACTAGACCGACTGTAACAGTGTGAACAAAGACAAAAGAGAAGAGAAGATAGTTTATTGAATGTGTCCAAATGAGCTTTAGGTCTCTTCTAATTATATGCTTTATTGAGGGTCCACTTGGGGTTAAGGTTGACCCATACAGTTACACTGGTTAGGGCTGACCCATTCCATAATACATGTAAGAATAAAATAATGCATAACTCAACTTCTGCTTGACCAAATTGGGTGATCATTAGGTTGATTTTGGTCCTCTCAAAAAGAGAAGTCTAATGGAATCATCATCTCGGTCATTTGAGCTGTCCAAGGTGGAATTTGACCACAGTTGAAAAAATTAACATGTTGTTGATGTGTGCTGAGTATCTACTTGAAATGCTCTTCTTTTCGCCTCTGTATGACTTGGTGATAAGGAATCTTCAATGATCTTATGTCTTGAGTTGTGATCACAAACTGATGTCCCTTTGCTTTCTTTTGATTGATCAACTTTCATGTTTAGCTATAAGAGTTTCTTTCAACATGTTTCCCTCATTCATCTCTTTCTTCATCATCTCACCATAGCATGGTAAGGTACCTATATCTGCAATTCACTCGTGACGAGACGTCATCAGTCTGAAAACCCCTAGCCTAAGATGGTGCATTCTGATCCATTGACTGAGCTGGAACCAGGTGAAAGGTTGGAAGAGAGGGCTTAGTGACTGCGTAGTTGTGCAGTTCAAGTAGCTAGAGGTGAGGCTTGAGCCCTGAGACTACACAGTGTGTAGTTTAGGCTGGACTGAGGGAGAAAACTATGCAGTTATGGGAGCTAGTTTGACATGCTAAGGGGGTGGACACTAAGAGGACATACTGCATAGTTTCAGGAGACAAGGGAGGCTTGGAAATTGTACAACTGTGCAGTTCAGAGGCCCAGGGAATGAGCTTGAGGCTTGTGATTTTGTAGTCAGGGCTAGGCTGAGAGAAATGATTGCGCAATTCTGGAGGCCAGGGCCAGATCTTGAGCCCAAAAACTTCACAGTACAGCAATCATGGGAGACAAGAACTATGCATTGCGTAGTGCAAAGGGGCAAGGTCACAACTAGAGGACTGAAACTGCACAATGAGTAGTTTAGGGAGGCCACATGAAGCCAAGTTTCTTGGTCGGGATGCTATGCAACCAACTCAAAAAATAGAAGAAAAGATAGAGCAACGACTTCAAATCAGCCTCTTCGAGGGGGAAACCTCTTTTACATTACACAAATGAACAATTCTTAGATGATACAAATGACAATACCTCCTTTCTATATATAGGAGTCTAAGGGGTCACAATATAGTCAAAGCTGACATAACAATAATAATGTAAGGGCACAACAATAACAATAGTTGGCTTCTATGGGGCACAATAATAAAAATATGGGGACAACATGGGCACAACAATAACAATAAGGGGCTACAATGAAAATAATAATAAGGGAATTAACTAGTAGTATAGGGGCCTAACATGCCCCTCTCCTTCAGAATAGTGTTTTCCTCAATGCTTGAGTAGTTCTAGATGCTTTTGTATAAAATTCTCATCCTCCCATGTGGAATCTTCAGCAGGTAAGTTCTTCCACTTGATGAGATACTCTGAAATTGATTGATTTTATAGCTATCGAGTTCTTGTTTCTGTGACTGCTTTAGGTTCCAATATGATTTTTCCTTCCTCGTCAAAATTTGGCAATATTTCTTGAACTGGGAGCTTGTCACCTATAACCTTATTTAAGCATGAAACATGGAAAAATGGGTGCACTTGGAAAATTGTAGGAAGCTCCAATTTGTATGCCATAATACCAATATTTTGCAACACCTTGTACGAACCATAATAGTTTGGTGATAATTTATTATCCTTCTTAGCTTACTTGAGGGAAATTTGTTTGTATGGTTGTAGTTGTAGAAATATTGAGTCACCTACATCAAAACTTATTTCGCTGTGATTATGATCTGCCTGCTGTTTCATTCTATTCTGTGCCAAAGTGAGGTTATCCTTTAAGAGTTGGAGAACTTGTTGTTGATTCTTGATGAGATCTTCCACTGCTTGAACCTTAGAATTTTCTCTTAAATATGGTGTCATGGACGGTGGATGATATCCATAAAGTACCATAAATGGGGTCATTTTTGCTGCAGTATGGAAGGAAGTGTTATACCACCATTCAGCTAGAGGCAACCATTTGACCCATTGTGTCTATTTATCAGATACAAAGCAACAAAGATATCCTTCCAAACATTTGTTCACTATCTCAATTTTCCCATTAGATTGAGGATGCTACGATGAGCTATGAGCTAACTGAGTACCCAGACAAGAAAATAATTCTGCCCAAAAATTTCCAGTGAAAATGGGATCTCTGTTGCTTACAATAATATTTGGGTTTCCATGTAGCTTTTGAATTGTTTCCATAAATGCAGTAGCAACTGTACTCGCTTTAAAGAGATGAGATAATGCATAAAAGTGTGCATAATTGGTAAGTCTATCAACTACTACCATGATGACACTCTTTCCATCGAACTTGGGTAAACCTGTGATAAAATCCATTGAAACCTCCTCCCAACTTGACTTGAAATGGATAAAGGTTGTAATAGACCTGGGGTCTTAATTGTTTCAACTTTATTTTGTTGGCAAACCAAACATTCTACCACAAACTTTTGAATATCAGATTTAAGGCCTTCCCAAAAAAATTCCTTCTTAACCCTATGGTAAGTTTTTAAAAATCCTGAGTGCCCTCCTAATGGAGAGGTGTGAAATTCCATAAGAATCTTTTCTTTGAGTTGGGAATTCTTTCAAAGGTATAAGCGATCTTTGTACCATAATGAATCCTTTTTCCAGCTAAATGTATACGATGTATTAGGGTCTTTTTGTAACTTTTGAATGAACGCCCACACTTCTTCATCATTCTTCCATTCATCCATTGCTTCGTTTATCCAATCTGGTTGGATAATAGAAATGGCGCAAGTCAATGCTTCCACATCCTCATCCTTTCTTGAGAGTGCCTCGGCAACAACATTTTGCTTTCCTTTTTTGTAGATGATTTCAAAGTCATAACCCAACATCTTTGTGACCCATTTTTGCTACTCTTATGAAGATAATCTTTGTTCTAAAAATTATTTAAGAATATCATGATATGTTTTACCTTAAAGTGTCTTTCCATTAGGTAAGGTTGCCATTTCTTAAGTGCATGTAGTATTTCCAACATTTCCTTCTCATAAATAGCTTTGTGTAAATAATTTCCTTTGATTGGATGACTTTTGAAAGCAATGGGTCTTTCTTCTTGCACTAAAACAACACCAATTCCATTTCCTGAGGCATCACATTCCACAATAAAGGTTTTTGTGAAGTCTGGTGTAGCTAAGACTAGATCTTGGCACATTGCCTCTTTAAGATGTTAAAAGGCTTTTGTTGCTTTTGGAGTCCAAGAAAATGCATATTTATTTAGTAAGGTTGTTAGAGGTTCTGCTATACTCCCATAATTATTAACAAACTTGCAATAATACCCAGCTAACTCAAGAAATCCTTGCAGATGATTTATCAATGTGGGGATTTTCCATTCCTTAATGGCTTTAATTTTGCTAGGGTCTACCTTAACACCTTCATGAGATATAATAAGACCCAAATATTCCATCTCTTGTACTCCAAAGAAACATTTGGAGGTTTTTTCATATAATTATTTCTCCTCCAATAGTTTGAGCACTCTATCAACATGTTGAACATGATCCTTCCAAGACTTGTTGTAAATTAGTATATCATCAAAAAATACTAACACAAATTTTCTAAGGAAGGGTTTGAAAATGGAATTCATCAAACTTTGAAATGTAGAAGGTGCATTGGTAAGGCCAAAAGGCATGACCAAAAATTCATAATGACCATCATGAGTTCTAAATGTTGTTTTCGGAATGTCTTTAGTCTTCATTCTGATTTGATGATATCTTGAACGAAGGTCTAACTTGGTGAAGTAAATTGCTCCATGCAATTCATCTAATAATTCATCAATGACAGGGATGGGAAATCTACCTTTAATTGTGAGCTTGTTTAGCTCCCTATAATCCAGACACATGCACTATGATCCATCATTCTTGTGCACCAATACTACTGGAGTAGAGAAAGAACTTTGACTAGGTTGAATTATACCATCCTCTAGCATTTCTGCAACTATACGTTCAATTTCACTCTTTTGGGCATAGGGATATCTGTGAGACCTGATGTTTGGAGAAACGCTTCTTGGAATCAAATGAATAGCATGGTAATGATCACAAATAGGTGGGAGGCCTTTGGGAGTCTCAAATACCTTGGAATGATTTTCCAAGAATTTTTGGAGATACGGAGAAATAGATGATTCCGACGTGGGAACCTCTAGCGAACATAATTGTGCAATTACGCCACATTGTTCTTTCTTTAGAAGCTTTGTCATGCCATTAGAGTTGATTATATTTCCTAGTTTCCCTGCGATACCCATTAATTCAAATTCCTTTCCTTCTGAAAAAAATTTGAAGAAAAGTTCTTGAAAATTAAAGGCTATCGTACCCAAAGATTGTATCCACTAGACTCCTAGTACAACATCCACACCACCCAATGGAATGGAAAGCATTGGACTATTAAACACATATTCTCCCATGGATATCTTGATATTATGGCACTTTCTAGAGAAATTTATGGGTCTTCCATTTACAACCATTACTTGACACTCTGGTGTTGGATATAGGAAACAATTCAATTCCTTCGCTATCTTACAATGAATAAAATTATGGGTACTGCCCAAATCAATCAACACTATTACCTTTTTCTTCTTGATATGTCCTATCTTCATAGCTTGAGGAGTGGTTATTCTAGCCAATGCATTACAATATGTGGTCGGATTCATTTCTTCTTTCTCTAGGCTTTGTTCCTGGTGTGTATCCTCTTATTTTGATGTTTCTTGTTTCTTTTCTTCTTCTTCTTCACAATCTATGTAAAATAATTTCTTCTCAGCACACTTATGACCTTTAGTGTATTTGCTATCAAAACTATAACAAAAGCGTTTTGCTCTTTTTTCTTCCATTTGTTATGGTGTCAAACTTGTAGGTTGTGGAAGGTTAGGGGAAACAACACTTCCATCTTTATAGATGTGGTTGGTAGGCTTCCTTGTTGCCATAATTTTGCTTTCAAATTTTCGTGCCAACCTAAATGCCTTCTCGAATGAATTAGGTTCCCAAATTCTAACGTCATGTTGGATGTTATCCTTTAATGTCCCTATGAACACATCAATCCTATGCTTCTCTGGAATATCTTTTACCCTTATATTAAATTTTTGGAAGTCCTCAATGTGCTCCACCATTGAACCTTTTTGTTTGATATTTATCAATTGGCTAAAAAAGGTGTTGCTTTTTGATTCCTCATAATGTGCTATCATTTCTTCTGTAAAAATTACCCAAGTGACAATTTGTTTACGAGAGAAAATCCATCAATACCATACAAACTGATTAGGTTTCAAATATAATGTTGCAATGCGTACCTCTTGTGTGTTTTTCACATTATGGAGATTGAAATATTGCTCCGTCTGTAGTATCCATGTTACGGGATCCTTGCCATCAAACTTCCTCATATTGATCTTTGGAACATGGTGGTTCTTCAATCCAACATTAGAGTCTATGAAATCATGATTAACATTTATTTTGTTCTCATCATGAGTTTCCTTTACTACCCTTTGTTATAGCTCCAAATCTCACCATTATGGTTTGTGATGCTACACTCATGGCCTAGGGAAACCCCTCCTTCCAGACCTGGTCCAAAATCTAAAAAACAGTGTTTTATTCC
>APFE031244617.1:0-15921 GCA_000404065.3 Pinus taeda | reverse complement strand
AGAAAACGGGATACACAGGGATGCGGTAAAGATAGAGTGAAGGCCATCTTGCGACTAGTGCAAAAAGACGGGCCGCTCTCGGCCAAGCAGGTTGCGTTTCCACTGGACATTCTCTTCATTTTTTTTAGCAGAATGAGTACTAAATAACGGCTAAAGATGAAAATCGCTTAGGAAAATAGGACCTGTAAATTTCGTCAAATTCATGCCTTGCTATGTTGTTCATCTATCTTTTGTGAACCTGTAATTATCACAAAATTCATGCCTTGCTATGGTGCTGATATTTATTTTGTGAAGTTGCAAATGTCGTAAAATTCATGCCTTGCTATGTTATTAATCTTTCTTTTTTCATCCTGTTAAGTGTCATAAAATTCATGTCTTGCACAATACTATGAAGCTATTCGTGAAGTTTGTTATTAAATGCAGCGAAATAACGATCAAGCTTTCATGAATCAAGAACCGTTACTGTAAATAAATTTGAACAACATGTATGAGCTTTCAACCGTAAAAGTTAAAAGTATAGGCAAGACATTATGAAATAGAAAAAACTGTTCTTAGTTTGTTATTTCTTAGACTTATTTAGATGACCAAAAATGAATTTTGAATTGAAAAGGTGAAACTATAGACAACAATATGAAATATAAAAAAATTGGTTTCAATTTGCTTTTTACAAGAAGTCTTTACCTGGCCAGCTCTGAATTTTGGTTGAAAACTTTGTCTGAATCTTGGTTGAAAATTTTGCTCATTATAGCATAGATTATATTTGATAAGTGATAACCATGTTCTTCTAGAGTAAAATCTCAGCCATTTTGGGGCTAAATTTGATTTGAAACATAAAGCTAAGCCTAAACTGCGTCATTGCACTGTTAGAGTGTAAAAATTATATAGATTGTGGAATGAATGTGGTGCAGATGGTGGACGAGGAAGCAAAAATTGAGGCAGAAGTAGCAGAGGTCCAAACATGGTGGAAATTAGAGCGATTTCACCTCACACAGAGGCCATACACTGCAAAGGATGTAGTTCGTCTAAGAGGTACCATGCGCTAGAGCTATGCGTTAAATGAGCTAGCCAAAACAAATACAATGAAGAAGTATCACCGCACGTAGAGCCTGCAACAAAAATAGGGGTGTTGAATCTTACAACAATGCTTCCAGCAACAAAAGAATGCCTCTGCATCAGCTTTCCATCAACTTGCAGGCATGGCAGACTCCCACGTAGGTCGGAAGATTTCCTCTTATTCAAGCTCTCCTCTTATCAACTTCCATGCATCAGTTTTCCATCAACTTGCAGGCATGGCAGACTCCCACGCAGGTCGGAAGCTTTCCTCTTATTCAAGCTCTCCTCTTATCAAGATGCCATCACTGCCCGTATGTTCGACAGCGCGTATGCTTGAAAACACCAGCTTCCAACTTCATGCATGCACCACCTGTAACCTACAACTTGGGAACTAATTGTTAACAGAAATATACTTTCGCATTCAAAGAAGATACGCCATAAGTTTTCTTAACATTAAATGTTGCAAATTAATGCTAAGGCAAAGATAGCATTACTTCATGCAGGTGACAGGTTGTTTTAATTACTTGTACTTCTCCCAACTTTTTCCTAACTTTTGAGTTTGTATACCTCGGTTTGAGGCCAAATAAGAAGAAGATTTCGTTGATTGGTTAAAAGCATAAAAAATAAAAAATATTGTATTGGTTGATGTGTCATTTCAAAAAACTTTGCTTTAAGTTAAAATATATTTATTGATTATCGTGTCAAAGTAATGCTAGGGAGTAAAATCGATTACTATAGTCCCTGCCAGCCCCGAAGGGGCAGGGACTAATAAGAAATTTGCTAACATATCCTAGTGTCTAAACTGGCATGGATAGTACTTGGGCACATAGATCCATGGAAGTGAGCACATAATCCACGACAATGAAAACAATGCTTCTGAATGCAGGAGGATAGATGCATTTTCCCAAGCACAAAACCCATTGTGGGAATTTCAAAATCTTAAAAAAAATATTATTACACTTTCGCTGATCAGTGAAGAAAATTTAATCCATCATCACATTCAAAGATATATATTCTAAATAATTCAATTACACTTCATATAATCACGTAACCATTCACTGATGACAATTTTTTCATTAGATTTTTAATCAATGTGGCAAAATCGAGCAAAGCCTATTCAAATCTTAGAAACTCATGGGTACTTGAATCACTATAGGAAGCTTTTTGTTTTATGTACTGAAAACAACACCATTCCACACGTTCAACGTAGATATTTTGCTTTAACTCCATATCTACACATAGGAATAGTTCTACACACAAGAATATTCACATGAACTAAACAAAAACAAACACACATCTAAACTGCCCTAATTTAGTTAATTATTTTCGCATCTCTCACATTTTTCAGGGTGTTTTTTTTGTAATGGAATCAGCTAAAACAAGCTTTGATACCATGTTAAAAATTTCATTAAAAAATGTAACACACAAATCACACTTCATTATTTTATTGATCTCAATAATTACATATATAAAATAGAGATTACTAACTTCCAAAAATCTAAATTGTAAAAAAATAGATCTATAATTTAGACATGACACAACTACAACTCATACACATAATAAACAATAATTCTAAATTAACACCTAATAGCTCTAAATAACAATTTATAATCACATAACACACATAAAAGCATTACTTCCCATAATTAAACCTCTTACTTCTTTCCCTAAACATCAAAATTCATTTACTTTTAAATAGAAAAATATACATGTTCTATTAAAAAGATGCACAAAACATGCGGAGATTCAACAAGAGTCAGTGCAATTCAAATAGGGATACACATATGACATTTCTAAGGCACATTAATGAACAAACGTTCACATTGCCACAATTTCATGAAAGTAAATAATTTCACTTACATAGTAGTGTGTTTTCCTTTTCAAGTAACACTATTATGTTTCCTTTGGTGATACAAAGCGATTGTTGATATTCCATACAGATCAACCTGTTGAGTTATCAAAGCACTTGCTCAAATGTGATGTTTGAATGCTCCATCGCTTGCCTTTACTTATATCCATGGTGGGGCGAGTCGCTACCCAGGCCGACTCATCCTTCATGTGCCAAACGCCCCTTACACATCCCAACTCGCCATCTGATTGTTGGTCGGCCTTCTTTCAAGTCACCATCATATGTAAGTCGGCCCATGGGTATGCCCAAACACTTCCCATGCTATATATAACCATTGCTCACCATCTAATGCGCATTATACTTATGTATCTTCGCACATTTCTGTCCAAGTTGTTCGTTCATTCACCAAACAGGCCGTCACACTTCACGGTGGTTGTGCCAAGAACCGCAGGTCCTTACACCTAGGCTTCCATATCCACCAGAATAAACCAATGGAGGAAACAACTATATTAGGATACAAAAACACCACTGCCGGAGGAAAAGGAGAACAAGGATGCCCATGATCAACACAATACTCTAAGGAGAATCAGGACAACAAATTTGATTCCAAGTTCCAGCAAACTATATTAAAAATCTAACAAGCCATAATGGCGCAGAGTTGATATAAGTAAAGGCAAGCGATGGAGCATTCGAACATCACATTCGAGCAAGTCTTTCTGTGGACAAGTAAAATTGCGAAGGAGAAGTGTATAGCTGCAGCAAGGAATGTGCAGTTCTAATGCGCCCGTCCTTCGGCAGCACCACACGGAGATAGCACGAGACTTGGTTGAAAGGGAAGGGCGCGGGTGAACGAGCCCGCCGTTCGGTGGAAGGAGCACGGGTCGTGACTTGGGTGGGTCGCCCGCTCGGCGTGCAAGGAGAAACGCGGTGGAGGTGAACGGTGACTCGGGTAGGTCGCCCACCCACCATGTGAAGGTATCTTGGGTGACTCGGGTAGGTCGCCCGCCCATCATGCAGGAGGAAACGCGGGGTGACTCGGGTGAGGTCACCTGCTCGTTGTGCAGCGGTAAACGAAGTTTGATTGAGGAGTACGATTGGCAATGCGTGTGACACGAAAGTGTGGCATGTTGTAAAATTGGCTAAGTATGAAACTTGGTGTTTCCCAAGTATACTTGTAAAGCTTTGTAAACATTGAAAAGTTGAATAATATATTGAATTCGGGCGGACTCATTTTTTAGGAAGTTGCCCCTCCCTTTATACTGTGCAATTGTGTTCTTATTGTATAATTGTTGATGATAATGAATGTGTATGGGTGTTCATTGGTATAACGGAAACATAATAATACTTGGTTGCGAAAAACAAACTAAGTAGAGTAATGGTTAGTCGTAGTCCATGAACATAAGTATTGGTGAAAAGAAAGTATTTGATGGTGCCACACCTCGCCAAGTACAGTTGAAAGACTACCGTAGGTGTGGGGGCATGATAGTTGGTATCAGAGATGGTCTGAAAACTTGGCGATAAGTTTTGCAGGAAGCTGAAGGTGTGTATCATCTTGACAGTTGGTGACAATGCATGTTTCCACAAGTACTTGCAAGTGAAGGAAGTTGGTTTCACATACAAGTGGAACAAGAGCCGGTTCATGTTTTGCAGGTATGCTATGGGGATATATGACGTTCAGTTGACAAAAGCCAAGCTTGGGGAGCTTGGGTGTACATGTGAGGAGATTGAGGCTGTGCACATATACTTGAGGACATAACATCAATATGTTACATGGGTGGATGAGAGTCACGGAGGAAACTTCTTGGCCCTCCTTTCTCTATAGACAACCTTGGAGAAGGGTTGGTGTAGGGACCTTGGTTGGGAGGGGCTACACCAACTTAAGCAAGGGGCCTTGGAAGGAGGCTTCTTTATGACAGATTGTAGACTTGGATGTGGATGACCAAATGTTGGGATGGAGTCTACATAGGTTGGACATCATGGACAACTAGAATCATGGACATTAGGTTGGAAACATGGGGCATGACGGTCGATGCAGGGACATTATGCAAAAGCATGTGTAGACGTGTCATTCATGGACATTTTATGGGGAATCCCAAGGTAAGGGTGTTGTGCAAATGTTGTTATGACATGGAGATGTATGAGCCATTGGAGAGGTTGTAAACTCTTGTGCAACAAGGCCATGGTTTGGACATGTTGCAGATGGGATGTAGTTTCCATGGACCTGAGCATGGGATTTAGAGCAGATTCTTGATGAGTCTGAGATGTAGCAGAAGTCAGGGAAAGACTGATGATGACATAAGGATGTGCATTCTTTGTGTTTGGGCGTATGGTTGGATTAGCTACCCAACTAGTTCGAGTCATGAGGGGTACCAATGTGCAGATAGATGTTGGCATTAGGTGGATTATCTTGATAGGCAGCCTATGGAGGGATGACACATGGTGGAGATGGTTGTTCTACATATGTTGCAAGGATGTTTGCAGTATGTGGAGGAGTCGATATCATGGATAAGACTGTTTGGATATAAAAAACTTGATCTTGGTGGATGGTTACCAAGGTGGCATGTTGTTGAGGATGACAACGACTTCAGGTGGAGGAGGATGTAAGGACCTGCGGTTCTTGGCACAACCACCGTGAAGTGCAACGGCTTGTTTGGTGAACGAACAAATAGCTTGGATAGAAATGTGTGAAGATACATAAGCATAATTCGCATTAGATGGTGAGCGATGGTTATATATAGCCTGGGGAGCGTTTGGGCATACCCACAGGCTGACTTACATATGATGGGAACTTGAACAAAGGCTGACCAACAATCGGATGGCGAGTTGCGATGTGTAAGGGGTGTTTGGCACAAGAAGGATGAGTCAGCCTGGGTAGTGACTCGCCCCACCATGGATATAAGTAAAGGCAAGCGATGGAGCATTCGAACATCACATTCGAGCAAGTCTTTTGGTGGACAAGTAAAAGTGCGACATAGAAGTGTATAGCCGCAGCGAGGAAGGCGCAGTTCTAATGCGCCCGTCCTTGGGCAGCACCACACGTTGATAGCACGAGACTTGGTTGAAAGGCGATGGTGTGGGTGAAGGTGGCCCGCCGTTCGATGGAAGGAGCGCGGGTGGTGACTCGGGTGGGTCACCTGCCCAGCATGCAAGAAGAAATGCGGTGGAGGTGAACGGTTAATCGGCTAGGTCGCCCACCCACCGTGTGAAGGTGTCTCGGGTGACTCAGGTAGGTCGCCCGCCCGTCATGTAGGAGGAAAAGCAGGGTGACTCAGGTGAGGTTGCCTGCCTGTTGTGCAACAGTAAATGAAGTTCTATTAAGGAGTGCAGTTGGCAGCTCGTATGAGGGCACGCCCGCCCAACTCGGGTAAGGAACTCAGTTGACACACAAAAGTGTGGCATGTTGTAAAATTGGCTAAGTATGAAACTTGGTGTTTCCCAAGTATACTTATAAAGCTTTGGAAACATTGAAAAGTAGAATAATATATTGAATTCGGGAAAACTCATTGTTCAGGGAGTTGCCCCTCCCTTTATACTGTGCAATTGTGTCCTTCATGTATAATTGCTGATGATAATGAATGTGTATGGGTGTTAATTGGTATAAAGGAAACATAATAATACTTGGTTGTGAAAAACAAACTAGTAGACTAATGGTTAGGCATAGTCCATGAGCATAAGTATTAGTGAAAAGAAAATGTTCGGTGGTGCCACACCTCACCAATTAAGGTTGAAAGACTACCGTAGGCCTGGGGGCATGAAACCAGGGGTTCGGATCCTCACATTTAGTGGAATTAACCTAAGCAACTATGGCTGTAGAAAATATGATCAGTATGTTCCTGGCTGTGATGACACTCCACAACAGCTTGCCATAAATTAGCATACTTTGCTGGAGCCCTGACCCTTGCATCCAACTCAAATTTTGTCTAATGCTCCTAAACTTCGGCTGGAGGATGCACTCTGTTGTCTCGTTTTTTAACGCTGCAAAGCTGATACTATCTGGTGTAATTGGGAAATTGGGCGCAAAATTATAGTTTGAAATTACAATCATGATTAGGCCTCTTCCATTGAATGACTCGGGGGAATTGCGATGGAGCACATAAGAGGAGTTTGGCAGGCTCACGAGTAATTATTGGATGACATAATGACAAGAGGGAATAAACATGTAGACACCACGAGGCCCACCATAAGGTTTCCTTTACAAACAACCCTAGTTCTGTTAATAAGTTTTGGCATCAATGCATTGTTTTCGTGCTCTTACCATTGGGAAAATTTCAGGACTCTGCACAATTGATACACGAGCACCAGTTTTCCCGACCCATTCGTTTCCCCAGTTTAAGATTTTCCATTGCACGTCAACTTCTTCATCATCCAAATGTTGATATTAATGAAAATATGTCTTAATGGAGTGACGGTTCAAACTGAACCTTAGATTAGGAGTTTGTCCCTGTTTTCTAGAGTGTTGTTTCAACTTCCCTAATTGTGTGTGAATTATATATTCATCGTGTAATTATTGTAATGTATAGAGCATTTTCTACACAGGCAGTCTCCAGGTGGTGTTCCACACCTGTGGTTTGATTTAATAAATTTGATTCTGCTATTTCTGACATGGTATCTGAGCTACAACATTGACGACGCCCTGTAACCTTGAGTGGAGGCAGAAATTTGACCGGAGCGTTTTGAAGGGAGATTAGCGCGGAATTCAGCACTATACTCGCACCAATTCAATTATGGCCTTACACGATTTTGTTTGTCCATAATGAGGTGGGTGTGCCATTTTTCAAGCGCACCGACCGTGTTGGTGGAGTCTACGTGGAGATGGAAGTGGCAGTACAATAGCAACTTCATGGGGCCAGTCACCATCATTTGAGGTTATAGTCAGCTTCAACATATTGCTTATGGCCATCCAATACCCCGTGTACAAGTTGGGATTGATCTTATTCATTGATTGAATCTAGGAAAAATAGGCATTTTTTTTGCTGCTATTGAGCCGAGCATACGAGCTTGTGATTTGAAGGAGCTCGACAATGTTGCTGATCTGTGATTACTGCACACGGAGTGGCCAAGTTTTGCTACTTCTGAAGTGTGTTCTCTCAATTAAATCAAATATATTATATTTTTGGTGTGTTGAAGTGTGTTTTGGAAATCTGTGTGCTGAAGCATCGATCACTGCGGAAGATTCGTGTTAAATCACTTAACTAGATCACACCTTGAGGGTGGAGAGAACACTAGATCGCAGTGTGGGGGTGGAGAGAAGTCCAGCCCAATCGTTGTTGCGGCTTGAGTAGCCAGCATGAGAAAACAGCGTGAGCAGCCTGCACAAGTGCTTGATTAGGCAGCGTGAGTGGCCTACCAGATCGACACCAGTGCGATCAGGAAATTGATGGTAGTTGCACCACCTGGTGAGAAGAGATCGTGTGATCTGAGGCCGACACGAGGAGTGATTGTTTGCTCCTGTTGGAGGAGGCCACACATTGGTCTGCAGTTTGGAGATCCATTGTTGCATTTTGGAAGGATGACGATCAAGTCATGGTGGTGGAGTGGCTACCGCGGCTAGCGGCCTGCTGTTTTTGCATGCTTTGGAGGTTGATCAGCTTTGCAAGATCAACGACAAGTTGGTTGTGTCATGCGAGAATCCTTGTTGTCTGAGAAGAGGAAAATTGGATAAGAAGGGGAAGGCGATCCACTGGAGGGGAGTACGCTATCGTAACTCCTTTGAAGGGTCATGATCCAGCACGGGGGATTATCCACACAACACAGAGAGGGAGACATTTTTTCCGAATGGCAGACTAGAAGAGAACATTCTACAAGATTGGAATCCTTGAAGAAAGAGACCTTGACTTTTTTCTAAGGAATGAAAAAAATTACACTATTGTAGTTCTTTAGCAATTCCTTAGATTCGAGGTGGGAAAGAGAATTTTTGAATTAAAGTTTTTAATTTAATTCTTTAATTTAAAAAAAAAGGGCTTATTATTTGAAAAAGGGGGTGATTTTTTTTAAAGAAGGAATTGGTGTGATCTCTTAAAAAAGGGGATCTCGGCTCAATTTTTCATTGGATCTGGCATTTGCAGTAGTTTTGAAGATCTGGGGTTGTTTTTTTTAGTTATTGGGGTTGAAGTTTTTTATTATTCAAGATGAATAATCATTTAGCACAAGCATGCCTCAATGAAAATAATAAGCTGGATGGATCCAACTACTTTGGTTGGAAATTTAAGCTGCAGACCCTGCTTGAGGGACACAATGCACGGGAAATTGTGAATAATGATGAGGTGAAGTCGAACCTGACTACAGGAGGAACACCAACAACAATCCAAGACTGGGACAAGTGGGAGACTAAGGTGAGAAAGCTCCTGAAATTTTCAATCAAAGATTGCGTTATTCCCCATATCTATGATTGCAAGACTGCACCAGAAATTTGGAAGACACTCAAGGATATCTAAGAGATCAAGAACACCAATCGATTGCTATTCTTGAAGACAAAGATTCTCTCCATCAAGATGGAGGAGAATGAGACAGTTGTAGTATTTATTTCGCTGATCAAGAAGCTCAAGAACAAGCTAGGTGACATCGGTGAAGCTGTGTCAGATATAGATTTTGGTCACGATTACCATGAATGGTATGATTGACGAGTATGAGATTTTCACCACTGGATTGAATGCAAGAGAAAAAGCTCCCGTGTTTGAAGTATTAACAGGGATCCTCATGCAAGAGGACAAAAGGCAACTAACTAATAAACCTCAGAGTTCAGATCTGGCCTTAATGGGGAAGAAGAAGCCCTTCAGAGGAAAACCAAATGCAGCACAGAAGAGTAGTGCAACCCCACAAAGAAAGATGCCCCCACCTCACGGTACATATTTGAATAGAAATGACTCTGCGACCAAATATTTTTATTGTGGTAGAATTTGCCATATAGGTAGATATTGCATGAAGAAGTTTGAGGAAGTCCGAAAGATACATAAACAACATGCAGATCATTTTGCTAAGGAGAAACAGATTCAGCGCCTTAGACTATTCATATATGACTGCGCTTTTGGCTAAGGAAGATAAAGTAGATACTTGGTTTGTGGAATCAGGTGCATCCATCCACATGACAAGGAACATACAATGGTTTGAAGACTTCAAAGAGACCAGCAGTGGAGCAAAAATCTATCTTGGTGATGATAAAGGGTACCAAATCAAAGGTTATGGTAACATTCCTGTTGTTTTGCCTCATGGAAATACTAGACATATTCATAATGTGATATATGTACCTGGGATAAAAAAGAATCTGATCTCTATCTCTACGATAACTAATTAGAATCTCAAGGTAGAGTTTTATAAATCATATTGTGTTATTAAAGACCTATTGGATCGTATGAAGCCTATTGCATCAGGTATTCATGTGGGAGGATTGTACAAGCTAAATGTCAAAATCGCACCACATCAGGCATTGACATCATCTTCCCTAACTACAATGGACTTATGGCATTAGAGGTTCGGCCATATTAACTTCAATGATTTGTTGCTATTACAGAAAAGAGGTATGGTCGAAGGTCTTCCTATTTTAAAACCTTTCCATATTAATTGTGATGTATGTGCACTGGGAAAGTTGCACAGAGATGAATTTCCTGTGAATGTTGATAGGAGGAGAGATATACTCAAGCTGGTACACACAGACGTATGCGGGCATATGTAGACAAGGTTGTTAGGCGGTGCATACTATTTTTTACTATTTATTGATGATTGTACTAGATTTACTTGGCTATATTTCCTCAGGAAGAAGAGCCACACTTTTCAATACTTCAAGGAGTTCAAAAGTATGGTTGAAAAGAAGATAGATAAAAGCATCAAGAATGTCCCCTCGAATCAAGGGGGACAGTACAAGAAAGCTTGTGTCCTCAAATACTGTAAAGATAATGGGATACAACAACAATTTATAGTACCCCACACTCCTCAATAAAATGAGGTTGTAGAGAGGAAGAACAAAACTCTTGTGGAGTGTGTTGGCAGTATGCTAAAATGTAAGAATCTTTCTAATGGGTTTTGGGCTGAAGCAATTAATACTGTTGCATATCTAAAGAATAGGAGTCCTACAAGAAGTTTAGATTTCAAAACTCCTTTTCAAACTTTATTTGTTTATAAGCCTGTCGTTAAGCATTTGAGATTGTTTGGTAGTAAAGCCTTTGCTCATTTCCCAAAGGAAGATAGAAAGAAACTAGATTCAAAGGCCATCAAATGTACTTTTGTTGGGTATTGTATAGAATTTAAGGCTTACAGGCTGTTTAATCCCACTACTCATAAAGTTTTTGCGAGCAGAGATGTAGTGTTTCATGAGCAGGTTAATGAAGGAAGCCATGAGAGTGCTAATGAAGAATGTCACTTGCCCTTGTTGGTGGAAGAAGGAAGTGATGAATCAGGTGACAACAAGGAGCAGCAGAAGCATCAACAACATGAAGGGAAAGAAGATGATGTAGTTGTCAAGCCAAGTCCAGAAAATGATGATCACACAAGGTTTGAAGCTACCCCACCACTCAGGAGATTAGGTAGGAAGGTTCAATTGCTAGCAAGATATAGGGAAAATGCTTTTATAACTAGTATGATGAATGCTTTTGAACCCTCTAGTTATAAAGAAGACAGTCAATATAGTGAATGGAGGGCTGCTATGGAAGAGGAATATGAATCAATCCTCAAAAACAAAACTTTGGATTTAGTTAAACTACCTAAAGGCAAACAACCCAAAGGATGCAAATGGTTGTATAAGCCTAAATTTAAAGTAGATGGGAGCATACATAAATATAAAGCTAGGCTGGTTGTAAAGGGGTATTCGTAGCAAGAAGGCATAGATTATGATGAAACATTTGCCCCTTTAGCTAAACTAAACACAATCATAATGATAATTGATTTAGCTACCAAACACCATTAGATGATTCACCAGCTAGATGTTAAATCTGCTTTTTTAAATGGGGACTTAAAAGAAGAAATCTACTTAGTGCAACCTGAGGGGTTTGTCAAACAAGGTGAAGAACATTTAGTTTGTAGGTTGAAGAAAGTGATGTATGGACTAAAACAGGCACCGAGGTCATGGTATGACAAAATTGATTCATTTTTCCTGTAGCGTGGTTATAAAAGAAGCAAAAATGTCCCTAATCTTTATACCGTGTTTGATAAAGAGGGAAATATTGTTTTGATTTATTTATATGTAGACGATCTAATCATTACAGAGAATGCTGATAATCTCATTAAAGAAATCAAGGAGCAGATATCACAAGTCTTTGAGATGAAAGACCTAGGAGAGCTACATTATTGTTTGGGTTTAGAAGTCTAAAGGGATTTTGAACAAACTTTCTGTCATAGAGTAAGTATGTCAGGAGCTTATTGGAAAAGTTCAGAATGGATCAGTGTAAAGCTGCAGCAATACCTTTACAGAAGAACTTAAAACTTCAGAATGATGATGGATCTAAGGAGGCAGATGTGACCTTGTATAGAGAGTTGGTTGGGAGACTAATCTACTTGACTACAACTAGGCCAGATTTGGCTTATGCAGTCAGTGCATTGAGCCAATTTATGTCTAAGTCCCTTGAGAGCCATTGGGTTGCAGCAAAATGTGTTTTAAGGTATCTACACGTAACCTTAGATTTTGGTATTATTTATACTGATTCATGTGATGTTAGATTGATAGGTTTTTCATAATCCGATTGCGCTGGAAATGTAGATGACAGATGATCCATAACAGGCTATGCATTTAGCATTGGATCCAGGGTCATTACATGGAGTAGAAAAAAGTAGAACATGGTATCCTTGTCTTCTGCGGAAGCTGAATATCAAGCTATGTGTGCAGTAACAAGTGAAGCAGTTTGGTTGAGGAGACTTCTCCTTGATGCTGGAGAAGAACAAAAAGTTGCAATAGTGATCAAATGCAACAATCAAAGCTCCATCAAACTTGCAAATAACCCAATATTTCACAAGAACACAAAACATATCGATACACAGTTTCATTTTGTGAGGGAGAAAGTTCAGTCAAAAGAAATCCATATTGAGTATTACAATAATTATGACAATGTTGCTGATATTTTTACCAAACCCCTTGGTAGAATCAAGTTTGAATTGTTTAGGGAAGTGTTAGGCATATGTGTGATTCCATTTCTCCATTAAGGAGGAGTGTTGAGATTAATGAAGAAATGTCTTAATGGAGTGAGGGTTCAAACCGAACCTTAGATTAGGAGTTTGTTCATTTTTCTAGGGTGTTGTTTCAACTTCCTTAATTGTGTGTGAATTATATATTCATCATGTAATTATTGTAATGTACATAGCGTGTTCTGCAGAGGCAGTATCCAGGTGGTGTTCCACCCCTTGTGACCTGCTCAAGTTTGATTTAATAAATTTGATTTTGTTATTTTTGACACAAAGGAAGCTATTAAGAAGGTGATGCAGTATCCAGGTGGTGTTCCACACCTGTGAGCTACTCAGGTTTGATTTAATAAATTTGATTTTGCTATTTTTGACACGTAGGACGCTATTAAGAAGGTGATGCTTCTATTTCCCTCTGTTGGCTATCAATTAGAACTCGATACAACGTCTCTATCCAAATTGTTTTAGAAAATGTATGAAAAGAAAAAAAAAAATTAAATGCTTTTTTTAAGTCACAGTGTAGAATCCTACCTGTTCTAATTCCTGGAAGCAAGATACTGAATTTTATCGCGTGGCCCTCTCCCCGTGTATTTTCTCCATCACCACAAACAAACCAGATCAAGACTGACGCACAAAGTTCTACCTGTTAATATTTTCTTATGAATTTTCGGTACTATTTTATATTCAATTCAGTCTGAGAGAATTGTTGTTTTGTATCATCAACTTTGAATTCCAAATTCAGGAGATGTAAGTTAAAATTAGCTATATTTACCACACCTTCATTGTTGGTGCCATTTTTCTCGAGGCTTACCAAACATAGTGGTGAATTTATTTAAAATTGGAGCTTCTTGTTATTTTGTCATAATTTAGTTACTGATCAGAGCATGAAGTGTTGATTTTATTGATTTAGGATTGGAAACTGTTTTTGGGAAAATATAACCATTGACCATAGAGACACTTTATGTTTCTTATGGCCAGTTCTACTCACTTTGTGCTCAGGAATGATCACTTGAAATCCAAAGCGATTTCTCACCAAAAAATATATTGGAGCTTGAATAATTAAGGTGAGCTATTTCATTCCAGACATTTCAATACTATTATTTTTCTATATTTTGGAAATGGAATCATGGTTTTTTTTTATTAGAGGGGAAACTTTTTATAGTTTTCTTGCTATTGCTTTCAGTAGGACCCTGATAAACTCAACCAAAATTATGAGACTATAAGAATATATACAAATGCACTTGGACATATTGTTGTGGTGCCAATCATGTGCTATTGTTTATGCATAACAAATAAATGCAATCCATCTTCTAGATTTCTCAACAACCATTTGTTTGTTAAATAATTGGTTGTAGTTTTCTTAGTAGTAGTGTTTTGATTTGCTTTTGAAGTTGTTGATTCCACCTATATAAAGGGAGAAAAATGTGTTTACATATGAGGACATTTTTCTTTTAAAGGGATTACTTTCCATTGGTAATAGCCATCTAGAATAAAGGTTTCTTTATGCCCATCTTCTTGGACAATGCTTATTCAATAAAATCTAAATTTCAAATAAAACTTGTTGATTTGTAAGAGTGAGTTTTTGTTGAGTAAAGGATACCTAATATCTTGCAATACCTTAATTAAAGGTTTGAAATTTACCTCTAACCTTAGGATACTCTTGGATTTATTATCTTTGTCTATTTTACGCCTCTTTAGACATCTCATTTAGGCCTCTTTAGGCACTCACTCTTTTAGCTAGGAAATATTCTTGAATCACTTTAGGCCTCTTTAGTCTCTCACTCTTTTAGCAAGGGGATATTCTTGAATCACTATCCTGATGTGGTGATCTTCCATAGTCTGTAATGACATTCCTTCCAACCTCATGCTTCTGTATTTGAAATATTGTTCTCTAGGGAAATTTTTGATATAATATTTTATGTATATAGGATCTGCATATCTTCCTAATTCAATAAGAAGTTTCTACATATAAAACAATATTTGTCGTGAAAATTCGTAGCTCTAGGACATATACAAAGATGTGGAATTCTCTGATTATGGTGGAGGATCAAGGTTGTGAAATTGAGAAGACAAAGGCTGAAGAATTACTTCATCATCTTTTAGGTCATTTAACATATCAGCTCTGGAACTTTGTGGAATCCATCTCCATGAGGTGGCAACCGACCTAGTGAACCCATTAATGAGTTTTGTATCTATATATCTAGCACTGAGGGCAACATCTTTATCCCTTTTAGTTGTGGTCCAATTCAAGAGTAATGGGACAACATCTCTTCCTTGATCCCTAGATTAGCACAAAATTTTATTACAGGGTGATTTAGTACAATAGAAATGACTACATTCATCCCATTAATGCTAAACATTGAGGAAATATTTTGGTGGGATAAAGAGAGCATTGTCATATCTTCAAGATCATTTTTTACGGTCATTACTTTAAAATGCCTTTCTTGATCTTGTGGATTCAATGGGTAAGTCCACTTTTTCATAATAGAGACTTCATCATATATATGCTCTAAGAAAATTTTAATTTATTTGAAATTCCATTTCAATCATTCCGCTTGGAACATTCCTAATGATTTATTCTTTCTATGCTTGGCTTTATCTTAGTATTACTCAAGATGCCTTTTTCTACTACTGTGGGGTTCCTGACAAGGTTTTGTTATGTCCCTATAATACTAGTGTATCCCCCCATTATTATTGTCATTTTAGCCCTTATTTTTATTTTTGTGCCCATGTTTTCCCCATATTGTTATTATTGTGCCCCATAGAAGCCCATTATTATTATTTTTGTTCCCTTACATTATTATTGTTATGACGGCTTTGATTATATTGTGACCCCTTAGACTCCTATATATAGAAATGAGGTTTTTTCATTTGAATCATCCAAAATTTATTCATTTATATAATGTAAAGGAGGTTTC